>CAUYUJ010017429.1:12500-32413 GCA_963575745.1 Prorocentrum cordatum
TAAGGGGGATCTCCTGGCCCGATACGACCAGAGGGGATCAGGAGGAGGAGGAGGAGGAGGAGGAGGAGGAGGAGGAGGGAGGAGGAGGTTAAGGAGCAATAGTAATAATAACTAGAAGTATGCTAATGATAAGCATATTGTTTAAGACGAATAATTTCTAAACGAAAAGAGTATGGATACTACACGTACAACTAAGAATACGGAGACTAAGATGACTACGAATCATACGACTGATGGTCATAATATTGATGGCAGTAAGGATGTTTCGAAGAAGGAGAAACCTTTTAATAATAACAGTATGAACGCTATGGGAAATACATATGTGGCTAACAATACTTATACGGATAGCAATATGAATAATGCTAGCACTAATGATTTTTATGTTACTACGATAGTAGCATTTGTATTCGGATTCTTGTTCGTGTACTGATGTTTATTACTACGGTTGTTGTTGTTATCGGTGTTCTTAATTCCTTAATCTTATTGGGTTTGATTTATTACCATTGTTATCACTCATACGATTATTGAGTCATCGTAGTGTTAGTCTTTTCTCATCTATACCAATACTGCTACTACTGCTGCTGCTGATACTACTACTATGGCTACTACTACTATTATTAATGATACTATTACTGCGACCAATACTACGGCTGCTACTACTACTACTACTACTACTACCTTTTCTTTTTCTTCTACTACCACTACTATTACTACTACGGCTACTACTACGACTGCTGCTGCTGCTACTACTACTGCTGCCACAACAACAACTACTACTACTGCTACTACTACTATTACTACTACTACTACTACAACTACTATTACTACTCCTACTATTATTACTACTACTACCACTACTACTACTACTACTACTACTACCACTACTACTACTACTACTACTACTACTACTACTACTACGACTACTACTACTACACTACTACGACTACTACTACTACTTATTATTACTACTACTACTAACTACTACGACGACGACGACGACGACGACGACGACGACGACGACGACGACGACGACGACGACGACGACGACGACGACGACGACGACGACTACTACTACTGCTGCTAAAACTATTACGACTACTACGACTACTACGGCTAGTAACCACCATCACCACATACTACTACTACTACTAGTACTACTACTACTACTACTACTACTACTACTACTACTACTACTACTACTACTACTACTACTACTACTACTCCTACTCCTACTCCTACTCCTACTCCTACTCCTACTCCTACTGCTACTACTACTACTACTACTACTACTACTACTACTACTACTACTACTACTACTACTACTACTACTACTGTGGGAACAGCGAATCATGATACCACTAACGGCAAGACTTCTAACAATACTTCACGCATCCGAATGCTAGTAATACGCTTAAGACTAGTCGGAGTACAAGGCAGAAGACGAACAGGACGAACAAGCATACGAAGACGAGCCGAAACCTACGAATAAGAGGCGGAGGAGAAGGATGATGATGATGAGGAGGAGGAGGAGGCGGAGGCGGAGGCGGAGGAGGAGGAGGAAAACTAATAATACTAGTAACTGACATTATCATAAATAAGACGGCTATCAATATTAATCTTACTAACATTCATGATATTAGTGTCCAGAAGAAGACTTTTATTGATAATAACAGTTGGAGGAAGAAGAAGAAGAGGAGGAAGAGGAGGCAGAGATCAAAGAAACACTTGCCTGGGAGGGAGCGGGTTCAGGAGAGGAGCCGAAGTGACACATGCTGGGGAGAGGGTTCAGGAGCTCCTCCGCTCTGGGAGCCCTCCTGCTCCTGCTCCGCCTCCTGGAGCAAACTTTGATTGGCGATACATTGCCGCGGCCCTGTACCTTCCTGTCCATATGGGCCAGTTTGCTATGGTCGAGTCGAGCAAGACTTGATTTCCGTTTCTTCTTCCGCGTCTTCATTTCTTTTCTGCATCATCCTCTTCCCGCTCATCTCCTGTCCCTTGTACCCTTCCTCTTCCTATTCCTTCTTGCCTCTTTGCCTGGACCGGCTTCTCTTCGTCGTCGTGTTTCTTTCCCTCTTTTTCATGTTCCTGTTTTTCCCTCTTTTCCGCTTCTCCCTTCTCCTGCTCCCTCCTCTTGCCCTTCCCCCCCCTCCTCCCCCTCCTCCTCCTCCTCCTCCTCCTCCTCCTCCTTCTCCTCCTCCTCCTCCTCCTCCTGGTCGTCGTCCTCCTTCCCCGAGGAGGAGGGTGAGGATGAGGAGGAGGATGAGGAGGATGAAGAGGATGAGGAGGATGAGGAGGAGGAGGAGGAGGAGAAGGAGGAGGAGGAGGATGAAGAAGAGGCCCTGCCGTCGCCGCCGCCGCCGCCGCCGCCGCCACCGCCGCCGCCGTCGTCGTCGTCGTCGTCGTCGTCGTCGTCGTCGTCGTCGTCGTCGTCGTCGTCGTCGTCGTCGTCGTCGTCGTCGTCGTCGTCGTCGTCGTCGTCGTCGTCGTCGTCGTCGTCGTCGTCCTCCGCGCCGCCCAGCGACGACGGCACCCCGCTGAGCGACGACGGCACCCTGCCGAGCGAGGGTGGCGCCGAGAGCCGCACCCAGTCGCCAAGGCGCCTGCCAGACGGGGCGTGGGGGGGGGGGCAGCAGGATGAGGAGGAGGAGGAGGACGATGATGAGGAGGAGGAGGAGAAGGTTGAGGACGAGAAGAGACGAGGAGGAGAAGGAGAAGGAAGAGGAAGAGGAAGAGGAGGATGAGGAGGAGGAAGAGGAGGAGGGGGAGGAGGAAGAAGAGAAGGAGGATGAGGAGGAATAGGATTCGGATGATGATGATGATCATGATGCTGATGATGATGATGCTGCTGCTGCTGATGATGATGATGATGATGATGGTAATGATGATGAAGATGATGATGATGCTGCTGATGCTGATGATTCTGATGATGCTGATGATGATGATGATTATGATGATGATGATGATGAATCGGATGAAGATTATGCTGCTGATGATGATGATGCTGCTGACGATGATGCTGATGATGACGACGATGATGCTGACGATGATGATGATGATGATGATGATGATGATGATGATGATGATGATGATGATGATGATGATGACAAGGATAATTATGATGATGATGCTGCTGATGATGATGATGATGATGATGATGATGATGATGATGACGAGCAGGCGGAGGAGGAGGCGACGGAGGAGGAGAAGGCGGACCGGGGCAGGGTGGATTTGGAGGATGATGCGGGGGAAGAGGAGGGTATGTGGAGAAGGTACGATGAAGGAGGGCGCCGCCAATAAAACAACGCGCCCCCCAGTCGTGCGACGGAGGATGAGCTTCAGACGCCCACCCCGTCGGGGGGCCCCGCGCGCGACGCGGAGCTCGAGGAGGCGCGCGGCGCCGCCTTGCCCCTTCTGCCTCCGCGGTAGGTTCGTGCCGCGTCCACAACGTGGCGGCGACGCCAGCGTTGGTTTTCTGCCGTCGGGGGCGTCCACTCATCGTGTCGCGCTTGTGGTGTGTGCGGGGGGAGGTGTCCGGACCCTTTCCAGCCTCGGGGTGCAGTCCGGGCACCCCGAAGAACAATAATATGAGTCATACGACGCATAAGATAGTAAGAATAAAATACATATAATCATAACATTAATATTCATAGTAGTACTAAGTATATGGAAAAAAAAGAAAAACCTGCAACGAGTGAGAAGAAGAAGACGAACAAACATAATCGGATTAATCGCAGCCTTACTACAACAACTAATAAGACGACGATTGTTAATAAGCATAGTTACTGTTAGTAGTATGAAGGAGCAACATATGAATACGACGAACTCTAATAACACACATGCTAACAGTACTGATATCAATACTATAGGATATGACGAGTTATGATAACAACAGTACTACTACTACTACTACTACTACTACTACTACTACTACTACTACTACTACTACTACTACTACTACTACTATTACTCACACTACTTCGAGTATTCACGTAAGGACACGAATCGTATCAACACAACTAAACCAGTAGGGAGACTAATCAGACAAATTACAAGCTTAGCCGTAAGGGGAATACTACTCATAATAACCGAACTTGTGGTAATCGTAACACATTGTTCTTTACACATGAGAGTGATAGCCGTAAGACTTATATGAGGAAGCGGCAAGAGCCCAACAGCAACCACAACCAACACAACAAAAGGCTGCGCCTTGCCGAAAAGGCGTCCGGAGGTGCCCGGCTCTTCCCGGACTTCGCCACAGGTCTGAGTCGTGGCCCGGAGATCACCAGGGACGGTCGGGAGTTTCTGCTTGGCGTGTTGCGCCGCCTGCTCTGGCCCGCCGCGCTTCGGCGCGACACGCCAGCCACGTCCCACGTCCCGAGCCTCCACGTCGTGGGATTTCCCCCGCCCCCCGCCCCGCGAAGCGGAGCCACACGCTATCTGCTCGCAGTGCACAGCTTGTCGTCGGGGCCGCCGCCGCGACACGCCAAGGTCGAAGACCGCTGGCGGCCAGAATTCGGCCAGCTTTTGATGATCTCGGTTGTCAGACAGCCACGACGCTTCAAGGCTTGACGATCCGCGCGGCGCCAGAAGCCGACGCGCAAGTCGTCGCGGCACGGACCTGCCGTGCTTTGAGGGCGTTTCAGAGAGAGGACTGTTGCTCTCGAGGAGTCGAGAAGGTGGCCTCGCATCTTCGGCGGAGGGTGGCGGAAGGCAGGCGAAAATGGACGGGGCGGATCCGCTGGAGGGAGACCCGCGGAAGCCCGTCGGGCGATACGTCCTCCTCCCCCTCCTCCTCCTCCTCCTCCTCCTCCTCCTCCTCCTCCTCCTCCTCTCTCCTGCTGAGCTTGGCCCTCGACCTTCGGGGATCGAGCAGGGAGACTTTTGCCTCAAGATCCCAGCGTCGCAAGACATCGGGACCGCCTGTCGTTCGTCGTTTTTTTCGGCCTCGGGATGCCGTCTCCCGGCCGTCGTGGGACCGCCCGAGCACACTCCGCACGCAACGCCGGCCCTGGGGGCGAGGTCGGTCTCCCCTGGGCTGCTGCCTCCTCCTCCGCTCCTCCTCCCGCCCCTTCCTCCCGCTCTTTCCTCCCGTCCCCTCTCTTCTCTCCCCTCCCCGCCTCGCCCCTGTTGCCGCTCGCCTCTGACCGGCCTCTCCGATGCCTCGTCTGCCTCTCGGATGCCTCCTGCCTCGCACCCCTGGTCGCTGCACAAACTGCGCAGCGGTGGCCCCTTCCGCGCCTCTCGTCGCCTCTTTCGTGGGCTTGTGGGGGGTCCAGCGCAGCGCGGGGCGAAGAGAGCCCAAGCTAGACCTCGCCCCCATGGTCGCTGCAAACTGTGTAAGCGTCGCCACCTTCGTGTGCTCCCGGGAGGTCCAGCGGAATGCGGGGCTGAAGGGGCACAAGCTAGGCCTCGCCTCCCTGGGGGCTATCAACTTCGGCACTGTCGCCATTTCCGTGAGCTGTGGGAGGTCCAGCGGAGCGCCCCTGCATCCCCGAATCTGTTGGCGCATGTGCGCGGTGTTCAGGGCGAGAGCCGCATCTTGACATGCCCCGCGTATTTGAAGCCGTGGCGATCTTTTTAATACGAATGTTCGCGGCGCTCGGGCGAAAGGCACAGCCTGAAAACGACCCACCTCCACCCGTGAAGCCGATGCAGACTCTTCGGACGAGTGTGCGCGGCGTCGACGACTGCGCGGCGCGGAAGCGAAAGCGGGAGTAATGTGCTGTACACCACGCCATTCTCGAAGTATCGGTGAACTTTTAAGACGAGTGTGCGCGGCGCTGAGGCGACAGCCTCATTGGAAAAACGGCCCCTGCATCCTTGAGTGTGTTGCAGACTTTTAAGCAGCATGTGCACGGCGCTGAGGCGAGAGCCCCGTTTTGAAAGCGCCCCATTCATCTTTGAAGCTGTTGTGAGGTTTCAAGACGAATGGGCGCACGCCAAGGCTAGAGCCACACCTTGACCCCCCCATCCATCTTTGAAGGTGTTGCACGCTTTTGAGACGAACGCGCGTGGCCCCCAGGCGGGAACCACATTTTGTAAATCCCCCGCCCTCAGTCTTTCAGGCGGTTGCACATGTCAAGCTTCAGGATCCGCATTGGCGAGGAAGTCTCAGGCGAAATGCCCAGCCCGGCAGCGACAGGGAGGAGCTACTCACAAGGAGAAGCGATGCAGGAGGAGGAGGAGGAGGAAGAGGAGGAGGAGGAAGAGGAAGAGGAGGAGGAGGAGGAGGAGGAGGAAGAGGAGGAGGAGGAGGAGGAAGAGGAAGAGGAAGAGGAGGATGAGGAGGAGGAGGAGGAGGAGGAGGCGGAGGAGGAGGAGGAGGCGGAGGAGGAGCAGGAGGAGGAGGAGAAGGAGGAGGCGAAGGGGGAGGAGGAGAAGGAGGAGGAGGAGGCGAAGGAGGAGGAGGAGGAGGAGGAGGAGGAGGAGGAGGAGGAGGAGGAGGCAGGAAGAGTGACCCACGGTCCAACCTTGAGTAGCTCGTTGGCCTGGGGATCGTTTTGGCGCAGGGCGCTTTCCCTTTCGTGCGCCGGCCTGCGTGGTCGGGGAGAGGTTGACCTCAGCCACGGCAGGCGGGCGTCGCCTCAACGCGTCAGGGCGGTTTTGCCGCAGGACGGCTTCGGAGCGGATTTTGCAACGTTTCCCAAGGGCAGCAATCGGAACGTAGCATGTTGAAAAGTACAGGGCGTCGAGGTCCAATCGGAACCGTTCGTCGAGGTTCACTCGGTTGCATGTTGAAAAGTTCAGGTCTCGAGTTTCCATCCGTAGGAGCTGCATGACAGCCCACCCCGAAACGCGGCGGCGTCGCCAGCTCGGGCGTTCCGGCTTGAACTCCCTCTGCGGGCCCGTGCTGGTCCGCGGGACCCACGGAAGATGAGGTGAAAGATGAAGTGTGGGGTTCGAGAGTCTCCTGGGAGCGTCCGAGAGCGGACATCGCTCAAATTTGAACGGTTCATGCGGCTTCAGAAGCCAGGGCCCACCTGTGTCAAGGCACTGCCCTGCCGCATTCAGATCGAGCATCGGCCTCCCGATCTGGCAGCGAGCCGCGTCTGACCGATGCCCCCCACCGCTTGTCATCCTGCCGCTCCATCTCCACCCCCCCTCCTGCCGTTTCACCTACGGTCTGCGTTGCTCCGCAGTTCTCTGTGCTGGCCGCCGTGAGGGTGGCGGCGGTTTGTTCATCTGGTCTTTCGCGTTGGAGACAAAGGCCCCTAGAGGGCACGGCGGATGTGTTCGTCGGGTCATTCGCTTGGGGTGACAAAAAGCCTACAGTTCTCGTCGCCCTCCTAGTAATTATCCTTTCCTTTCCCAGTCTTCCCGCCCCCTCGCCATTCTCAGTCGAATCCATCCGTCTCTCTTCGCTGCCTCTGGCCGTGCTGTTGTTCATCACATCTGCCAGACATGTCCACCTACGATCTCGGCCCCGTCCCCGCTGGCACCGGCAGGGGTTTGGGCCTCGTCGCACACACCGCCCATGGATCAGCTGTGCGCACAAGGAGGGCGGCCTTCTGAGAAGGCGGGGGATTCTTGGAAGGCAGGGGCGTCTTTTTGCAATGGAAAGGAGCCTTCCAGGAAGAGGCACCTCCCGTCCTCTCAGAAGGCCGCCTCCCCGAGGGCAGAAACAACTTGACCATGGTCGAGAGGTCGCGGGACTCTGTCGACACCGATCTTGGTCATGGTCCCTGATGGTCGTCGCCGATCCGCGAGGGTGGTCCACGAATCGACGATGGCCAAGATGGGCGATGACCAAGACCGATCCTTGCCTTTCCGCGCTCTGGCTCGGTCATGGTCATCGTCTTCTTTCCCTTCAGCCTTCCCAGACATCCGACATTTCTTTGGTTTCCGAGCCCTACTGTGTTGATTTTTCGTTCTGAGTAGAGCACTGCTCGCGCGTCTCTCCCCTCCTCCTCCTCCTCCCTCCTTCTTTCCCCCAGAGCGGGGTAGGCTCCCTTCCGTACCGCTGCGAGCGTCCGCGCCCCCCCAGCCCTCGGTGCCGCGCGGGGCCGCCTCATGCCTGAGCGTGGTCAGGCGAAGACGCCGAAGAAGGAGAAGAAGGACGACAAGAGGGACAAGAAGCAGAAGCGCCTGGCATCCAGGGAGCCTTTCGAGTCGGCTCCAGGTACCCCTTCATGCTGATGCGTCGGCCGCGGCTAGTGGCCATGCTGAACCTGCTGGTGATACTGTGCACGCTGGCATGCAGGCCGACCCGACAATCATGAGCAGCAAGGCGCTCTTGGCCGAAGTTCAGCGATACGTGTCCGCAGAGGTTGTTGCTGCTATCGGCACCAGACTCGAATTCCTCTCTGCCAGCATCGCCTCCGACATGGAGGAGCGGGTCGCCTCCACTGTATCCGACGCCTTTGCCACTGCCATGGCGAAACTCGACTCTGCCCGTGAAGGTCTCCAGGCTGTTCCTGGACTGGTCGACAAGCCCGTCACGGCTAAAACACAGGTGACGGTTGCTGATCAACCCAAGAATTATCAATATCAATTGGATGAGCTTACGCTTCGAGTACGTGATTATACGACGAAGATTGATGAACACACGGTTGTCAGCGAATCGCTCCAGCATGACATTCGGTTGCTTGAGGGCGAGCTGGCGATCGCTAGCGGGGAATCGAAGGTGGTCGATCTCACACAGATTGGTTTCGATCGCGACACCGACCTGAGGTTCACTCGAGTATATGTGTCAGCACCTGCCTCTGAACCTCGAGTAAGCGAGGCCATTGACTCCTTCCTCATAGAGATTGGCATTTCAGCTGAAGAATAATACCTCGGCGGGAAATCGGTGGGACAGCATTTTGACATCTCCTCCCAGTGTGCGCTGGTCCCTGCATCCCGTGTGGTCGCCAAAATTTTGGGAAGTCTTCGCAAAGACGGATAATGGCGCCAACTTCAAAACGGCTCTAGCCGGCTTCACTTGGACCCTGACAAATCACCCAAACAGATCGCCACCGAAGTTGTTGGCAAAATGATGAAGCATGAGCTCACGCAGAAATATGGCGGCAGTTGGAACTGCGATCGGGAGCGCGGTGTGGTTTCCCACAACTGGACGGATGTTGTGCGTGCGGTTCCGCAGCCACAACGAGCGCCCGCACAGCTTTTCTTCAATTGGACTTTTTTTGACAATGCGGATTTCAACCAGCGCGAAATGGTGTACCTTCTACAGCCTGTGGTTTTTGGAGGCCGAGTGGAAGCTGACTGGTGTTTACTTGAAGCTGCTAACTGAAGCGTTGTGGACTGGTGGTTGGAAAAGTCCCCAGCTCAGCTTATCTTTCTCGACATGGATCAGCAGAGCGCTACCTCAGTACAAGGGTGCTAAGGCCAATGTCGAAGCTGCGCACCTTCGGTCTCTTCGTCCTGAATTGTCAGTTGTTGCATGTCAAGCAGTCCATGGCAGTCACAACGAACTTTGTCGGCACTTGGTCTCTCCTGGCGTTGTGGTGCAGTCTTCCTTTTCCGGGGCAGTGCTAGATCACGTCGTGGTGGTGTTGCGACTATTCTCCCTGCCGGTGCGAGCTGGTCTCCGTCATCGCATCGAGACCTTCTCATCCCTGGGCGTGTCCTTCGCCTCCGCTTGGTCTTCGAGCGCGTGACAACCATCCATTACAACATCCGCAATCATGGGTCGAATGCAGCACAGACCAGAGTTCTCAGGCGCGAACTGTATCAAGATTGTCGTGCTGTGGCCCAGAATCCTCACTAGCTCTTCTTAGTTGTGGTGGGCGGCTTCAACTTTGCACCAGTTCGATGACTTACCCTTTCATCTCCCCCAGGCTGCTGTACCGTCGGGTCATCGCCGTGCGCGTGCGCCCTTGTGGTGATCGGCTTTTGACCAGTTAGTTGAGATTCGAATTTGTGCCCCCCAAATTCCTCAGAAGGTATATGCGCGCAAGATCAGCGACCTTTCTGCCGTGGCCATCTTCATCGCGCCCAAAGCTGAGCGTGGCCCTCAGCGGCTTCCCGTCTCTAATCATGTCCTCTCGTCCCCGACTTTCGAGCATATTGTTACCGCCTGAGAACCCGACTCGTATCTTCCCATGCAGTCCGATTCCGCTGGAAGAGTATTAGAAGTCTTGCTCAAAGACGTCTTGCGCTTGGCTCGCGATCACACGGTGTTCTTTGATTCCCGATACCCAGCTACGCTGCTACAGCTGGCGCGGTCCATTGTCCGGGTGGTCTGGCGCAGTGATGTTGCCCTAGCCGAACACCCCTTGCATGGTCGTCCTTTGGCCCAGGAATATCTTCGAAATGACAGGCAGCAGGCTTCCCTGTCGTCAGCAAGTGCGCTTCTTGCGCGGTCCAAGGATGCGCAGCGGTCTGCGGCAGACAGACGCCGACAATATATTCGAGCTCGACTCGATGATCAACGGCTCCTCCGCCGGCACGCTCAACTACGTTGTCAGTTGAAGGCGACTCTGCGCAAGGTGATGATTTGGTTTCTGAAGGGTGAGACTTTCTATCTTCATGGCATTGCCATGGATGATGGCGCCATCGTTTCGGGCGCTCTCGAGATGCATCGCGCGAAGGTTCAGTATTGGGATCCTGTTGTCACGGCGAAGCCTCGCGGGTCTAACACTTCCTAGCGCCGCGTCGAACGCCGCGCTCCGTCGCGCAACCGTCGAGACCTGCGGCCTCCCACTCTGCGAGATGTTCGGCGCGTTCTTCGGCGTGTTCGTCCCGCGGCGCCCAGCATCGATGAAGTGCGCTGCGCAGCTTGGCAGGCGCGCGAGCGGGGGGCTCATGTACTCTTTTCATGATATTCTTTATCAGTTAGATGGCCTTTTCTTGCTGGCGAGCTCGACTGACGCTCTGCAGGTCTTCATGCCGAAGGGGTGGAATTCGCCGGGCTCGAATCCTGCGGGCTGCCTGCGGGAAACTTCGAACCTGCGCGCGCTTCGACTTTGCCATGCGGGCGCGACGATTCTGGCCTCGGTTATCAATTTCTCGCCCGAGAAGGTCGCGCACAGAGTTGTTCCATGGGCCCAGCGGGGGTTCGCGGTATACGCCGCGGTGGCAGCCCGGGCAGGACGTCGAGCGCGAAGTGTTTGTGTTCAGTATGCTATATGCTATATATATACGTGTGTGTATATATGTATGTATGTATATCTACACACATATCCGGCCAGGGGTCTCTCCCAGGCGGGCTCAGTGGCGTCAGCGGGCATGATTGCTGTCCCCGCGCCGTGGTGGCCAAACAATGGTAAGGCGTGCGTGGGCGACCACTCCCTGGCGAACATGAGCGCAGACCCTGGCCAGGGCGACCTCGGCATGGTGGGGGCGCTCGACAGGGGGCGCGGGCTTGTGGGGAATGCTTCGAAGCGCCAGTTGCGGAGTGCAGCGGGTGATCCACTGGCAGTGGTCGAATACCTTGGGATCAAGGCCAGACCAACGGATGCAGAGTGCTCCATTCTTCGTCGGCGTGGATGAGCATCTACATATATGTTTATAGATATATAGGTGTATCTACATGTAATTGTACATATCAAGCAGTGAAGACACCCGGACCAATCCCAGGCGGCTCGGGCGTGAGAGGGAGGGAGAGAGAGAGGGAGAGAGAGAGAGAGAGAGAGAGAGAGAGAAAGAAAAAGAGAGAGAGAGAGGGCGGCATTTGGCTATATCAGACCCTTGTGGTATTGGGCCTCAGCACTTTTGGCGCCGCCCCCAGAAGATCTTCCCATGCGATTGCACGGGGCAGTTGCGTGGTCGGCGAGCAAGGAGTGGAAATGTGGTGGGCCCAGGGGGTGCACTCGCACCCCATGCGGGCGGCTCTCTACTCGCTCAACGCTGCAGTCCATGAGGAGCTCGAGTGGTCGCAGTTCGTCGAGGCGGCGATGGTGGCTCATTGTGGTGTCTTCGGAATGAAGTTCGCGTGGGATTATCCAGGGCAGCGGGCTTGTCTACTCGAGGCAAACTTGATGGGTGATCGTGGAGTGATAGCAGCGCTGACCCAGTTCTTTCTTCCAGGTGCGTCGCGCTTTTGGGCGAGGCGGCCGCGGCGGGAGCGGTGCCGAGGGAAGGTCAAACGCGCGCTCGGCACGGTTGCCAGAGCGAAATGTTTCAGGCAAGTTGTTCCGCAGAGGAACGACGCGGATGGCGTCGACGAGGTCGACCCCCGCTCTGCTTCCCGCGGCGCTTTCAGTAACTGGGCCAGGAGGCTCCTGACGCCGACGAGATGATCTTGGGCATGTATTTGCCGGGTGCAGTCTCGTCTGAGACCAGGGGGCAGAGCGGCAATCCTTGCAGTCGCTGCCGGCGTGGCCATCTTTCAGACACGTGTGGGCGGAATGCCCAGACTCCAGTTAACAGATTGCCTTTTTGTGATATATTTGAGCTGGGTCCTTCCTTTTGGGCCAACGTGCCTGAAGTGACATCGAAGGGTGAGTGGGCCACTCTTCCCCCGGCGCAGACGCTTCAAGAGGGGGCCGTCATGATGGGGGCAGCTTGCGAGCTGGCCATTCACATCATGTAGCTCAATCCCAACCGACGCCTAAATCCACTGGGCTCGCTCCCTGCACTGGGTCCACCTCATTGTTGAGGTGACCTCAGACACCATCTTCTTCTCCAAGCGCTCCGTCATGACCGACATTCCTGAGCTGGATGTGGCGGCTCGCTCGCGCAGTTTTATGGAGTTGGCCTCGGAGTGGCAGCCTGTGCTGTTCTCGCTGGATGTTGCCCTGGCGTTCCCGTCCCTGGCGCAGGATTTCATGTTCGATGTCCTGCGTCGGCTGCAGCTGCCTGATCCTCTCCTCTCCTTTCTTGGGGTGTACTATCTGCCCGTGCTTGGTTGCGTGATGATGCGCAGCCAGCTGGAACGCGGTTTTGCTATTTCCTTTGGGGTTGTGCAAGGATGCTTGATGTCTGTTACTCCTTGCGATAGCGACAACACCATGTGAACGAGATCTCCTTAACGCAATCGATCTGCGGCGCCGTGGCATGGCGCGCTGGTGCGCGTATGCTATTGGCGGAGCCCTGAAACCCATCGCGCTTCTCAAGGTTATCTGGCGTGTCTTCAACATTGCTGAACGCGTGGTTACGCTTTGTCTCAAGCCAGCGAAATGCAATAGCCCCCCCCCTCTCTTTGATGAGTTTTCGGACCGCCTGAAGCTGGAGATCCGGCGGCGTCTGCCAGTTGATGTTCCTGCGTGCAATGACTTTGAAGTGGTGGCTGCGTTTATGTATCTGGGGCTTTGGCTCGGGCCCGCGGCTGATGATCATCTTCATTTTCGTGAGCCTCCTCAGAAGGTTACCGCTCGTGGACTGTCTCTGGGCTGTGGCGCTGCTCCCGCCTCTGCTCTGGCCTTTCACGATTCTTCGATATCTCTTATCTTTCTTATGTTGCGCAGTCCGTGGCGCTTCCTGCTGATCTTCGTCGTCGTGAGCTGGGTCTCTTGGCTTCGATGCTGCGGCCCCCCCTTTGGTGTAATGCAGCCGGTGTAATTCGTGAGGCTTCGCGAATGGGGGGGGACGTGGCCGAGCTATCTCCTCGGTTCTGGAATGTCGACAGCATAGTGGAAAGAAAATGCGCGCGGTGCGCTCCTGTACGAAATGCCCTGGATTGTCAGAGCCATCCCTACTTCGAGCTGGGCGTGATGCCTTTCGGTACTCCTGGTCGATGCAGAGGTTCGCCGGGCGTCCAACCTTCCACATGATGAGCGGCTTCCTGTCGTTTCCAACAAGTCCAGGTGACAGCGGGCCTTCCACCTGGCGCTTGTACGCGCGATGTCTTCGCCTTCTACGATCACTGCTTGGGGTGCTAGCCACTTGTGTAGGTGGTGGCCGCAATGTGATGGGCTGATTGATGGCGCTGATTGGGATGTTCTGAACATGCGCCTTTCTCGTCTGCCTCTGTCCTGGTCCTGTCCTATTCTTCGAAGATGGGGCAATGCATGGATGACCTCGTGGCGTATTCTTTGAGAAAAAAGGCAGACGTGAATGCGTGTTTGGTTGCGTGAATGAGACAGATATCCTCGAACACTATCTAGCCACTTTCGTGGGCTCTTGGGATGTCCCGAGGAGTCGGGGTCCACCCGCATCCAGTTGAGACCTCGCTGCTCCCTGGGTGGCTGCGAACTTCGCAACTGTCTCCTTTTTCGTGGTCTCCTGGGGGGTCCATCGGAGTTGGGTGCCGCGCGCATCTTTTTGAGACCTCGCTGTTCCCTGGGTGGCTGCGAACTGCGCAACCGTCGCCACTTTCGTGGACTCCTGGGAGGTCGAGCGGAGTTGGGAGCCAAACGCACTCTTTCGAGACGTCGCTGCTCCCTAGTTGACTGCGAACTGCGCAACCGTCGCCACTTGCGCGGGCTGCTGGGAGGTCCAGCGGGGTCGGGGGCCGCGCGCACCCTTTTTGAGACCTCGCTGCTCCCTGGGAGGTTGCGAATTGCGAAACCCGCCGCCGCTTTCGTGGGGATCTGGGAGGTCCAGCGGAGTGGGTGGCCACGCGAATTCTTTTGAGACCACGCTGTTCCCTGGGTGGCTGCGAACTGCGTGGCCGTCGCCACTTTCGTGGACTCCTGGGAGGTCCAGCGGAATCGGGGGCCACGCGCATCCATTTGAGACTTCGCTGCTCCCTGGGTGACTGCGAACTGCAAAACCGTCGCTACCTTCGTGGTTTTCTGGGATGTCCAGCGGAGTTGGGAGGCTGCGAAGTGCGAAACCGTCGATACTTTTGCGGGCTCCTGGGAAGTTCAGCGGGGTGGAGTTGTACACGCATCCAGCCGAAGACTCGCAGTCCCGAGATGCTGCGAACTGCGCAACCGTCGCCACTTTCGTGGTCTCCGTGGAGGTTCGGCGGGGTCGAGTCGTACGCACATCCAGCCGAGACCTCGCTGTGCCCGGGGTGGCTCAGTTGTGACGGCCAGTCGAATATGAAAGGGTGCTCGTCCGCACGGCTTGTGGCGCTATCCGTCAGTCAGCGCGCGGCGCTGTTGCATCACAGAGCGCACGGCGCTGGAGCGTCACGTAGCGCATGACGTTGCTTTCAGCGGCCCGCCCACGCCCTCTTCAGGCACTTGTCGCCTGCAGCGGCAGCGCGGGCGAACCGAGCAGATGTAACGCATGGTGCTGTTCCTTTAGCGATGTTTCTCCCTCTCCCCTTGCAGTCCTCCTTGCCCTCCTCCCCCCTTTTTCCTCCTCTGCTCCTCCTCCCCCTCCCCTTCCCCCTCCTCCCCCTCCCTCTCCCCCTCCCCCTCCTCCTCCTCCTCCTCCTCCTTCCCCCCCTCCTCCTCCTCCTCTCCTCCTCATCCTTCCCCCATCCCCTCTCTCCATCCTCCTCCTCTTCCTCCTCTTCCTCCTCTCGTCCTCTTCCTCCACCTCCTCCTCTTCCTCCTTCCTCCTACTCCTCCTCCTCCTCCTCCTCCTCCTCCTCCTCCTCTCCCTCCTCCTTCTCCTTTTCCTCCTCCTGCTCCTCCTCCTCCTCCTCCTCCTCCTCCTCTTCCTCCGCTTCTTCCCCCCTTTCTATGTTGCGCAGGCGTGCGACGTGCGTGGTCCGACATTGTATCGCACTTCCAAGTGTTGCATGTCTCGCAATGTGTTCTTTTATACGAAGCGTTCACGTGACAAATCGCCTCGCGTGCAAACGGGATTGTGGGTACGTCTCGGGTCGCTTTAGTGCGCGGCCCCAGAGGTTCCGACCCCTTCCCCAGGGATGCCTTTGCGCCCCAGATCTGTTCCTGATGGTCCCCGGGCCCGACAGCGGACGAAGAAAAAACGCCCGCGATCAAGAAACCGCGTCGACGGAGGTCTGGGTTCCCCACAAGGCCGCCTCCCTCGCGCCACACCCCGTCGGGCCCGCCGCCGGTCGGAGGCAGCCAGGCTGGCCCCGGCATAGGGATCCCTGGGCAGCCCAGATCGATCCCGACGTTGCCGCGTCCAGTCTGGGTCGTGGCCCTTGCTCTCTTTCCCTGCAGCCCCCCTCGCGCCACTCCGTTGGGCCTTCCGCTGGCCGCAGGCAGCCCGGGCTGGCCCCCGCACAGGGCTCCCGAGGCAGCCCCTGGCGGCCCCGACGTTTCCGCGTTCAGTCTGGGTCGGGGCCATTTTTTTTTTTTTTTTTTTTTTTTCTGTACCCCCGGCGGCCCCCCTCGCGCCACGAGGGTGTTCTGGTTACCCTCTGGGCCATAACGCGCATTATGCCCCCTCCCCCCTCCCCCCCCCATCATGACGTAACGCTCCCCCCCATCAGTGCGTCCCGGCACTGCCGCAGTGCGTCCGGCACCACAGTCCGGGTGGGCTACGTTTATGCCCCCTCCGCACCCCCCCCTCTCCCCCACAACGCCTGGTATGGCCGCCGACAGCGCTCTAGAGTGGTCTACGATTCGCCGAGCGCGTTCCACTACTCGCAAAGTGCCTACTCGCAAACGTCCGAAAAAAAACATTTGTTTGCCTCGATGGCATCTCGCGTATATCCCCCGCGGCGGATCCAGGGCATTTGCGAGTTGCTACTCGGGACGATTTTTTGATTGTTTTTGGGCATCATTTTCTTTGTTGTTTTGATTTTTTTGTCCAAAATCCCCCTGTGGGGGGACAGGCCCGACCTAAGGCTCTGGTTTTCGGGCCGTTCCGCAGGTCCAGGTCGGGAAGTCCATTCGTGGCCGAGGCTGGCAGTGACCGGGCGCGCCCCTTCGCTCCTTCTCCAGCGGTCCATGTGATAGCGCGATGACTGTACGACAGGCCCAGAAACCCTAAAAGGCACATGCCCCAAGAGGCCCCCGAGAGACGCCCCATGTGCGCACGGAGAGCTTCTGCAGAGCCCCCGAGCGCGCATAGGGTTGTGGAGGACGATCAATGGAGAGGAAGCGTGCTGCCAAAGAACTTCCAGATGTCTAAAACATGTGTTAAACATGTTTCAAACATGTATAAACATGTTTAAACCATGTTGGGAACATTTTCCGACACATTTTAAGTTCAATGATAGGACTGTTAGGGTGTCCATTGTCGTGGCATGCGCAAGCATAGGGGGCTGCCCCGGGGGACTGCGGTGTCCAGCCCGGGCCCCAGAGCTCCGACGATCCATGTCTTCAGTGCGGGCGTTTTTCCTCCAGTTCGGCTTCTTTTGGCATCGCTCGGACGTGTGCATTTTTTCTCGGCGAGAACCATCGAGGACCATCCTGGGCCATCGAGCAAAAAAAACGCTGGAAACGCAGAAAAATGGACGTCCGAGCGACAGCTTAAGTTCTGGGGCCCGCCATGTCTTCGGGCGGCGAGATCTATACGCAGCCGCTGCTCCCTGGCCAGGCCCAGCCCGAGCCCGGCAGCGGCGTGTGCGCCAGGCCCTCCTGGCTTGGCCAGGAGGGCGTGCACGTAGCTCCTGGGTTCAGGATGGGCCTGGCCAGGGCGCAGTGGACATGTATACCCAGTGTTCCTTTCCAATTCTTCGAAAGTTATTTTTTTTTGTTTGGGGGGGGGGGGGGGCGAAGATCCTTTCGTTTCTAATTGTTCTATCCTGGGCCTCATCCTGAACACTTAGAAACGAGCACAATTGGAAATGAGCACGACTAGACATGAACGACGCGTACACCGCGTCCGCCCCTGGAGGCCTCGTCTTTCACGGCGCCGACGCCTGGAGGCCTCGGCCCGTTCCCTGGGATGGACTTTTCATTCAGAGGGCAATCCTCTGGCTATGGGCTTCGATATGTTTCGTGGCGATTGCAGGTGTCCCAGAATTCGCAGGCCTCAGTTCTTTCGGGGGAGCGTAAGACCCGGGTTTGCCAGGACTCGGGTTCGCCATCGTTTTTTGACGACCGCGCCTCGGATTTTGACGAGGAGGAGTTTCGTGGGATGTCTGCAGCGGGAGGCCTCGTCAAAATGCAGGCTCGGCCTCGTCATTTTTTTGACGACCTCGTCGGGGATTTCCGAGTCCCCTGTACCCAGGTCTTACGTCCCCCTGATTCTTCGCAGTCCTGGGGCCCGGCGAGGGCCCCCAGAGGCCGATGGTAGCCGAAAGCCTCACGCCGTGCTCCTCTTCCCTCCCTCCGCGGCCGGCGCCCTCATCCTACAGTGGAGGCCCGTGCCAAGATACACCCTGCTCGCCTCCAGGGTGCCCTCGGTCTCCTGGGTTTCGATGGTTTTGCTGTGGAAAGCGTGCCTCCCCCACACCACAAATCAAGGAGCGTCCTGGGGTCTCAGGGCTGGGTTTCTTGTTGGAGGTCCCTTGTGGTTGGGCCCAACTGTAGGAGGAGGAGGAGGAGGAGGAGGAGGAGGAGGAGGATGTGGGAGGAGGAGGGGAGGAGGAGGGCCCCTAGGTGCTTCGACTGTACGTGAGAGTGACCCTTCGCCGGAGTGGCCTTTGGTGCGGGCACACTGGGGTCCCCCGATCGCCAACCCGATGCGATCTGGTTGGGCCCCTGGTGGATGCCTTCTCCTGCAGTGCAGCAGTTTGCTGCGCAGTGGGCCCGTGCCTGCCCCTCCGATCTGCACGAGCGCCGGGTCCGCGACGGAGCGGCTCCGCTCGCGCGGGCGGCGGCGGCCGTGGCGCCCCGGGGGCCTGCCGTCGACGGAGCCCGCGGGCGCCATCCCCGCCAGCAGCAAGCGCGCCGCGCTGGCCTGCCGCGGGTCCAGCCTCGCCCTCTTCGCTCCTGCGCTCTCCATCTCCGCCTCCTCCTCCTCCTCCTCCTCCTCCTCCTCCTCCTCTTCTCCCCCCGTGCAAACGCCCCTCCTCCTCTCCGCCTGCCTCCTCCTCTCCTCCTCCTCCTCCTTCCCTCCTGCTCCTTGGATTGTCCTCCTCCTGTTTCTGGTTCCGTGGGCCCCAAGGTCGTTCGAACGCGGCCTCTCCGTTTCCTCCTCCTCCGCCTCCTCCTCCTCCTCCTCCTCCTCCTCCTCCTCCTCCTCCTCCCCCTCCTCCCTTCCTCCCCTCCTCCTCCACCTCTTCTTCCTCCTCCTACCTCCTCCTCCTCCTCCGCACTCCGCCTCCTCCCCCTCCTCCTCCTCCCCTCCTCCTCCTCCCCCTCCCCTCCTCCTCCTCCCTCCTCCCCTCTCCTCCTCCTCCTCCCCTCCTTGGATTGTCTTCCTTGGATTGTCCTCCTGGTTCCTGTGGCGAGAACTTCCCAAGGGTTCGTCCCGAACGGTCGAACGCGGCCTCCGTCCTCCTCCTCCTCCTGCTCTCCTCCTCCTTCTGCTCCTGCTCCTGCTTCCTGCTCCTGCTCCTGCCCCCTCCTCCTCCTCCTCCTCCTCCTCTCCTCCTCCTCCACCTCCTCCTGATCGACTGACTGACTCATGGCTCTCCTCCTCCTCCTCCTCCTCCTCCTCCTCCTCCGCGCCAGCTCCGCGACAAGCACTTGTTTCTCCGCGCCTGTTCCCAGAGGCGGGGGGTGGGGAGGCGCCGCGGCCCGCCAGGCGCCGGGGAGCGAGCCGGCGGCGGCCCTCGCCGTGGGTGCGCTGGTGGCGTGAGGAGGCGCCCCAGCGGCGGGGATGCTTCTCTCTAGGCTACAGTTCTCTCTTTTCACAATTTCCCCCTCCTCCTCCTCCACGCCCCTCCTCCTCCTCCTCCTCCTTCTCCTCCTCCTGATGACCCCCCCTCCACCTCGTGCCTTTAGCCGAGGTGGAGGGGCAGGTCAGGTGGCTGCACGTGCACAACGAACCACAGCCATTCGCACACCACAGGGGCGGGGCGCAGTTGTCGAAGGGGGGGGGCAGCGTCAGGAGGTCGGCTCGGGGAGGAGGCGAGAGGTTCGAGGTTCGAGCTTCGAGGTTCGAGGTCCGTGGGTCCCTGAACGTTTGCCAGCCTCGGGTGGTCCCAGGGGCGGGGCGAGGTGGTCGGGGGGGGCAGCGTCAGGAGATCGGCTCGGGAGGGGGGCGAGAGGTTCGAGGTTGGAGGTCCGTGGGTCCCTGAAATTTTGTCAGCTTCGGGTGGTCCCAGGGGCGGGGCGAGGTGGTCGAGGGGGGGGCGGCGTCAGGAGATCGGCTCGTTGGGGGGGGCG
>CAUYUJ010017429.1:40013-52513 GCA_963575745.1 Prorocentrum cordatum
TTTCTCGCTCCACCTTCGCTTGCACGTGAGTCGGCCAATTCGCTCGTCCGCTACCCGGACCTGCTCTTGCTAGAGCGGTTCGCCCGCCTCGCCGCGTACGGAGAGGGTGTTCAAACCATCGGTATGGGGTTGTTCCGCATTTCGGTGGTGGATGTACGACCACCATCACCATATGTGCGTCTCTCCTGTCGCCCCTGTTGTGCGTGCAAATACGGCGGCTGAAAAAGCGGTGGCCGTCCTGTCGCGCGTGGGTGGTCCCGCGGCCGTCGGTTCCCCAAGGCGGTGCCCAGCGCTGGCCTCAGCCTCGGTCTTCCGCTTGGTCCGGATTATCCCGCGCAGGAGGATTTTACACGAAGGATTGAAAAAAAGGCCACTTCGCATGGCTCTGCTCATTCCAGCCTGTTCCTCTGGCTGCATGGCGGACAAAGTTTTCGGCCTCCCGCGCGTTCCAAAGTCAGCTTCTGCTGTGCAATGCCCTCTTCTGCTAAGCCATTCTGTGATATCCGATTGTGCGTATGAAGAGGGGATCTGCGCCATGGTAAGGGATGGGAGGGAGGGGTAGGACCTCAGATAAGACGCGCGCGCACCTAGCTTGTCTTACAGCCGTTCCCCCCCTCCATCCCTCTTCGATCCTTCCTCTCACTCATTGTTATCATTCGACGGTGACCCCCGTCTCAGTTTTTCTCTTTCCGTCTCCGCTCTGTTTCTGGATTTGAACATGTTTCATCCTATCTAGTGGCCTTCGGCCTATCCGCCACGGTGCTGGGTTGATAGGTCAGAGGCCTCGCCCATGTTGGTTGGGGTCTCGTGATTGACCTCTTAATGAGCAGCGAGCTTCCTCTAATATCTGCCCGCCCTTGCCATCCACATCATCACCTGTGCCCTTTCCCGCCTTGTTCGACAAAACTCGGAGACGGGCCTGCCACTCGTCGCACTGGCGCAAACATCCTGAAAGGTGTGATGCCGACGGCGGCGGCGCAGCTGCGCTCATCTCTGGCGTGCGCTTCGTTTACATGCCATTCCTGCGGGTGCCCGGGTGGGGCGTATCTGCCGAGCCAGGTATTGCGAGTTTCTTCAGTAGAGTGGATGGGGTCGCCGAGCCCACAGACAGCCCTAGATCGACCCCCCGTCGCTGGCTACCAGCTGGCTCCGAAGGTGCTCAAACCTTCGTCGCGGCGCGCCGACGAGGCGAGGTTGACCCCCATCGAGGGGCTACCCCCCGCGCTTACTGAGAAACCTGGAGTGGCCGCGGGAGTCGTATCACAACGGGTGTTATGGGTGCCGGCGTTGCTCCGTGTGGAGTGGATGGAGAAAGCCTTGCTTGGGTAAGGGTGGGCCCAGCTTAGGCAAGGGTGGATCGAGAAGGCCCAGCTTGGGCAAGTGCGAAGTCATCGCCATTCTTGGGTAAGGCCCAGCTCGCTGTCACGGCTCCAAGCGAAGCGCCCGCACTTGCTGGTTTTTGAGGACGCATACCTGCGGGAGATGAGGAGCAGCCAGAAAAGGATGATGATACCGATGGGGCATGGCGGGATGAGGGCAGGAAGGAGAGGAGGAGGGGGAGGAGGAGGAGGAGGAGGAGGAGAGGGAATGAGGCTCTTCAGGGAGGAGCGGGAGGGGGAGGAGGAGGAGGGAGAGGTCAGTCTTAGGGCAGGAATGGGCATCTCGAGGGAGGAGCGGCGAAAGGCTGAGGCATTTTCAACGTTCAACGGCCGAGCACGGCCGCCGGATTCCAGTCAGGCGCTCGCGGAAAAGAATGTCGCTCGCACCATCGGCATTGCGCCCTATTACGACGGACGGCGCAGCGGCAGGAAATATTTATTTCGATTTACGTCAGGAGAGGGCCGCATGAAACACTGGGGGTTGGCTTTCGAGGGGGCCCCTTCTTGGCGCGGCGGGGCGCAGCGTGAAAAATGGAGGCGCAGGGACCCCGAGAGGGGTCCGGGGACCTATCTGGGCCGATTTGGAAGTGTCGGTGTCTCAAATCGCCGGGCTTGATTATCGGAAGCACCTGCGGCTGTACACAACATGCGCGAAGTTGGTTGTGGCGGGTTTCCTCTGCTTATTTTGGTCCACGCTTCTCTGTATCATGTTCTGCCCGTCGCCTTCTCATCCCTGCCTGATCCCTGCTTCGAATCCCATCCTCTCTGGGACCCTGCCACGTGCTCTCCTCATTCCCTGTGCCCCCGTCGCGCCCCCGCCGCTCGCAACCTCTTTGGCTCCGCTGGCAGCGGCGGGCTGCGATGTTTACCACTGCCGCCCCTCTGGAATGGGCCGGCGTTTCCCAGGCCCGTCAGATGTGCTCAGCGCGATCTCGGGAGAGCACGAGGAGGAAGACGAGGGGGAGACAAGGGTGACGAGGAGAGAATTCTCCCCCTCCTCACTCCCATCCCCCTTTTCGGTAGCTCTCATCGCCTTTCTCCGCTTCTCTTTCCTCTCCCTCCTCGCTCCCCTTTACCTCTTCCTTCCCTTCTCCTCCTTGTCATTATCCTCCTCTTCCTCGGCTTTCTCCTCCTCGTCTTCTCTCCCCCCCCCCCTCTCCTACCCCTCCCTCTCGTATTTCTCTCTCCCCGCTCCCCCCCTTTGACGACGACGACGACGACGGCGGCGGCGGCGACGGCGGCGGCGGCGGCGGCGACGACGACGACGACGACGACGCGAAATGCGGCGGCGGCGACGACCGGAGGCCTTCGGCCTCCTTTCTATGAGAATGGGCATGTCTGGGCTAGGTTGAATTGCGTCGGCGCCACTGCGGAGCCACTGGGTGCTCCCTCCTGGAAGACCCTCTCCTAGACAACCCCCTTCAGAACCCTCCAGGAGGAGGGAGGGGTGAGACTCGAGGAGGAAAACGCCACATAAACATAAGCCTTCGGCGGTCCTCCGCGGATTTCCTACATCTGCCCTGGGGCCCCCCTCTCTGGCGCGCGGAGCGCGCCAGGGGCGGCGCTGGAGGCGCCGCCAAGGGCAAGGGTGACCTTCTTGCCTTCTTTGCCCTCGAGAGGCCTCCTCGTTGGCACGGCTGGGCGTAGCGTGACAAATCGATGCGTTTGGACCCCGGGGGCGGTCTCGGGACCGATTTGGGCCACCGTTGTCTCGCGGCCGTTGTTTCACGTTGCCCTCCTCCGAAGTCAGACCGCGTTGAACAGAGAACGACGAATTTTTGAGGAGCCCAGAGTTCTCCAGTTCGGTCCCCGAGTTGTGGTGGAAGATGACGGTTGCCATGGTGGAGGAGGAGGAGGACGAAGAGGAGGAGGAGGAGGAGGGGATGATGAGGAGGAGGAGGAGGATGGTATTAGCCTTACCTGAAGCTGTTTTTGGGGGGTTGGCCTGGTTGTCCGCTTGAGACTTCGCCTCAACTTCGAAAGCGATGCTTTTGCAAGGAGGAGGAGGAAGGGGAGGAGGAGAACGCAGGGGCAGAAGGAGGAGGAGGAGCAGAGGGAGGACGAGGAGGAGGAGGAGGAGGAGGAGGAGGAGGAAAGGGAGCACGAGGAAGAGGAAGAGGATGATGATGATGATGATGATGATGATGATGATGATGATGCTGATGATGATGATGAAGATGAGGAGGAGGAGGTGGAGGAGGAGGCGGGGTTGGAGGAGGAGGAGGTGGAGGAGGGGGGGGGGGCAGGGAGGTTGAGGAGGAGGAGGAGGAGGAGGACAGGAAGGAAAAGGAGGAGGGGCAGGAGGAGGAGGAGGAGGCGCAGGAGCAGCAGGCAGGGGGAGAAGGATAAGCAGGAACAGGGATCAGAGTGTACCAGTATTTTCCCGCATATGCGGATATGAATTAGGCGGCTGAGTTGGGGTCGGCGAGGCGCTTGATATCGAGACTGGCGCGCGCGGACGGGGCGGCAGACGAGAATTGGAATGTTCAAAGGTCGCCGCCGGTATCGAGTTTCCACAAAGGAAGAAGCCAATCGTGCTCCCAAGCTCGCTGCAGGCGCTGATTTTGTTCAGGAGAACAAAGGAGACCTGAAGCCCACCGCAAGCTCCAATGTGTGTAAACATGATGATACTTACGATGGCAAGCCAGCCGCAGGCTCAAACTATGCATCGGCGTAGGAAGGGATGGAGGAGGACAGAACTGCAGCTCCGGACCCCAGCGCGACGGGCTGGGATGGCGAGCTTCACTCGCCGCTGTGGTGTGTGTTGTGGTCAGAGACCGAGGGGGAGGAGCGGGGGGAGGAGGAGGAAGAAGAGGAGGAGGAGGACGAAAAGGGAGGGGGAAGGAGGCACAGTGGGTGGGAGGAGGAGAGGAAGAACGGAGAGGAGAAGGAGGAGGAGAAGGAAAATGATGATGCAACTCACGATGAGGACGAGGAGCATGAGAGGGAGGAGGAGAAGGAGGAGGAGGATGATGTTTTGTAGCAGCCATGATGCAGTTCACGTGCACCGCACCAGGGTGGGCGAGGTCCTGGGGAGAATCTGAGACTGGTACGAACGAAATCTCAAGCAAGGCCCTGCCCTTCCAAAGCCGAAGCAAGGCCCAGCCCCTCCAGGAGACGAGTGCTCTAGAGTAGAGGTCACATTTGCCTTCGAGTCTCGGACACAGGACCGCGTGCCGCCTCATCGGATGCGTGCTATGCTCTTGCGGCAAGGCTCTGTCCACGTAGCACGCGGCGCGCGATGGCGGAGCAAAAAGACATCCTGGTTAGCAAGCGTCTTGCGAGAAGCATGTGTTGAAATCCTTGTCTTCCTCCTCAGGTAGTCGCTCAAAGCTTAGGGGGGCGGGGTGAAGGTTGCGTTCAGTTCAGCTGGCGCGATAATGGGTTTCAGCTTCCGCGTCTTCTTATGGGTGATGCGCAGGGTCTCTGCTTTCCTGCGTGAGGGCGATCGCTGAGTGGCGTCGCGTTCGGTTGGTCGGCTGGGGGATCTGTTCACGGCTTATTGCTGCGCCACGCTCGTCGATGGTACTTGCTGGAGGGAGGGGGTTGTGTTCATCGGGGCCGATCCGGGAATCAGCGCCCGACCTTTGCCACCCAGGCGGGTCCTAAGATAGCGTTTTTTTTTTTTTGGGGGGGGGTGGAGCGGTCAGTGAGACTCGCGTCGTTGCATGGGCGACGTCTGCCAACGCTTTCCCGGCTAAAGCGAGGCGCCTTTGCCTTGTCAGGGGGTTGCTTGCCGCGCGGTTCGGACAGGTCGCCGTGGCCGTTCAGCCCATGGCGTCGTCGGCGTGCCAAGTGGGTCTACGTGGGCCTGATCGTCCGTGCCTCGCCGAAAGGATGATGTCCGTGCTGGGGCAGAACGCGCGCACGAGGCAGCTACATGCAGAAATTTGCGCCCACGCTGAGCAGACCGACGTGCAGCTCATGAACACGCTTGCGCGCATGGCGGAGCAGGCACAGCGTGGAACGATGTCGTACGCGGACCTGGCGCCCGACGAGCGCGCGGTGATGGAACGGGCGCGGAGAACTGAGCGGCAGAGGCGCCGGCGCCGCACGAAGGCCTTAGATGAGGGCGGTTACCGCGCGCGGGAGGGCTCGAGTTCTCATGGGGGTGCTGCTGGTCGCGGCGCGGGTGGCCAGCAGCGCTCAGAGAGGGTGGCCAGCCGGACCAAGCGCGCGGGTAGCCGCGGCCGGGGCCGAGGCCGCAGCCCCAACCCTCAGCGCGCCCGGCGTTGGGCCGACTTCAGCACCAGCAGCAGCGACCGCGACCGTGGCAGCCGCCCGGCTGCCACTGCGCTGGCGAGTCCGTGGTCAAAGGCGCCGCCACCGGTGCGGCCGAAGACTCTGAGAGGATCGTCGGGGGGTGCGGCGGCTCCCGATCCTGGCTTGCGGCAGTCCGGCGGCGAGCGTGTCAACGGCGTCCGCGCGCGGGGGGCGTGGTCTCCACCGCCGCGGCGTTCTCGCGACGACGCGTGGGTGGACGACAAGGATACATTCCCGACGCCGAAGGAGAGCGCCCAGCAGCGTCGTCGACAGTAGGCGTGAGCATGGGTACGCCCATCGGCACTGGCGCGGCTTTCCAGCGTGCGCGTCGGTCGTCGCGACGCCCTGGCGGGGTCGTAGCGACGCCGCGAGCATTCCCTAGCGTCGCGCTAGCCGTAGATGCTGTTTGCACGGCGTGCCGGCGTCGCTCGTTCGCAGCGATATTAGTTTGCCTTTTCCCCGCTACGATACCATGGGCGCGCCGCGGTTGGAAAAGGAAGTCTCGTTTGTTTCCAGAGCTTGGACGCGTGAGCTGCGCGTTCTCTGGTGATCTTCTTTTTTTCGGCGCGCTGGGGTGGCGAGGTTTCGTGCGAGGTGTTTCTGCGAGTTGCTGCGACGCTTTGTAGGGGGGGGGCTCTGGCGGTGAGGGTTGCTCGGTTAGTTCGTTCTCTTGTCTTGGGGCCGTCGTAGAGCCTCCTGCATGTGTGCGGGGGCCATCATTTTTCATTTCAAGTTATCCTGGGCTATCTCGGAAGCCATATTGGGCTCTATAAGCCGTCGCTCGTCGAAGCCGTGTCGGATCGAGTCGCAGCCAGGAGGCGTCATTTGGCACTGGAACAAACGTCTGTTGGGCGGGTGTTTTCTGCAGCCATGGACCCTGTCACAACTTTCTTTGCGGGGGGGTGCGATGTTGATTCCGCCGCCGACGCTGAGTTTGTGTACTGGGTAACAGTAGAAGAGTCAGAAGATCCTGAACGCGCGGCCAAGGTGAAGTCGAAGATTGACGCGTTGTCCGGGCAGGAGAGAAAGGAGCTTCAGACGCAGGCGCGTGAAGTGTTGCGTTGCCGGCTTCACGAAGAGGTGAAAAACGTGCCGCCGTTCTTGGCGAACTGCCTGGGCCCGGTCATCACGAGCTGGTGCAAGGCAAAAATGTACGGCATCCTTGAGGAAATTCAGTCCTTCCGCGGAGTTCTGGCCAGCGTCGGCGCGGCGCTGCCCCCTGAGATCGCGGAGACTGCACTCGGTGGGGTGGAATGGGGGGCCATGGCGGCGATGGTCGACATGCGCGGCCCCCGCAGTGCTGATTTGATCATGGGTGAGTTGAATGCGAAGTTTGACGAGGCCGCGAGGGCGTGCCCTGCCACGCTGCAGGAGTACATGTCCTCCCAGAAGGCGAAGTGGTTGGCCTCCGAAGGAGCTGCAGTTGTGCAAGCGTTCGTGGCTGCCAGGCACTGGGCTGTAATGCCGATGGTTCCGATTGCGGAAGCCGCTGACCCCGCAGCGGCGCGCGCGATCTGGGAAGCGTTCCTGAAGAAGAACGCGGCAGATCCAGCGCTAGCGCTAGGCTCTTATACTTCCTTCGTTGAGCAGGCCTGCAGTGCGGATCTTGCCATGTTGCCGCCGTGGATGGGCGAAGCGGAGAAGACCATGTGCCGCGACACGTTCATGAGGAAGGAGTACTACCCGCGCATGCTCGCTGAGATTGGAGGTGTCCCGGCGGAGTTCGCTGGGGCCGTGGCCACCGCGTCGAAGTCGTTGCCGATGGGCGCGTCCGCGGCGGCAGCACATTCCGCACCCACTGACAGCGCGAGCGTTTGTGGCGCGACGAGCCCGAGAGCGAAGAAGCAAAAAACGACGTCTCAATCGTCGCCAGGGGCTCCCGTGGCGAAATCAGGAGGTCGCGCGCATGGCCCGACACGTGTGCCTGCCGGAAACAAGGACGGCGACGTTGCGACAGCGGCTGCTAGCGGAAACCCTAGAAGGACGGGCATCCGGCGCGGCGCCGGTGGGAGACGGCAGCGGCACGCCCGCGCGCAGGGGGAAGAAAGTGAGCGTCGACGAAGAAGTTCCCGAACGCGCGTCCGTGGCTGATGTGGCGGCGATGGGGGCTCGGGATGGCGCCGGGACTGTGGCGTCGAAAGTGCAGGTGCGGATTGCGCGTGTGAACGTCACCCCGAAGTCCACGACGTTGATCGGTGTCGACGAGACGATGCTTATTCAGGTGGAGGCGAAGAAGGAGCAGGCTGAGCGAGTGATGTCGATGTTGCGAACGATGGGCAATGTCAACATGGACTCGGAACGCCCGGTCGTGTTGGAGTTCGGAAATGGCAAGGTCCGCTGTTCGGACGGCCAGCTTAGCACGCACGTGAAAATGGAGGTGCTCAGCGAGACGACCGTGACGCTAGTGGAAGATGTCTGCTCCGACACGTGGGGGGACGTGTGCCTTGCGAAGTACCCGTGCAAGTTCTTCGTTAACGCATTTGCGACGCTGCAGGGCGTGATGGCCCCGTACACGGTTTGCATGGGGGGTGTCGTGTTCAAATTCAGCACCTCGGGTACCACAGCCCAAGGCTTGCTTGTCCAGGGCGTCTTCCTGCAAGATGCCAATGGCGACTTGGTCAAGATTGTCTTGCACGGGTCGTGGGCCGAGGAGGGCCAGCTAAAAGTTGGCCACCGCGTTCGGGTTTTCCTGGCAAAGGTTCTTCCTGGTAAGGGAGATAGAAATAGCGAGGTCACGGCCTGGGTCTACGGCGACGCCTACGTCCACATCGTTGACGTCTGCGTTCACGTCCTCCCTCCCGGCAAAGAAATCCGTTTGGGACCGCGGTGAATGCGGATCGCAGTCAGAGCTGGCGGGTGCACGTCGGTCGGGGCGACGCCTTTTCGGTCGCCGCGACGCCGCGTGGAACCTTTCGTATTGCTCTGGCTGGGTGTTTGCGGCGTTATGGTGGTGGTCGCGGCGCGGCTCGCACGTGGATTGGGATGAGCTGCTCTACCCCTTTGGGTGTGATCACCCGGTCGGCGGTTGCGGACTTGCAGCGCTTTGAGAGCGATGCTGACGTGGAGCTTCTTATCAGGGGAGGGCGAACAACGCTAACATTAGATTTATAGTAGGATTTTGCCTTTCTGGCAGAAATCGATTTTCCGTATACTGGAGCAGGTTGCGCCATTATGACGATAGCAGTTGCCGCCCATGCCGATCTATAGTGTCGAGAGTTTGACACTTGTAACATTATGTATTCAACGTTAAAACAACTCGGCCTTCTTCAGTCGTGATCGGCGGTCGCTCCTCATTGCGTTCGTGCCGCTGCTCCCTCCTCGTCCCTCCCGCCCTCCTTTCCTTCATTTTTCACCCTCTCCCTTTCCTGTGCTCCTGCCCTTCTGGCAGTTTGCCATCCCTCTCTACATCGTTCCCTCTTCCCCCCTTATCCCTCGCAATGCCCTTGTCCGCCTCTAGTGCCCCTCGTCTTGTTCCCCCCTTGCCCCGTCTCCGTCCCTGGGCCTTTCCTTCCGTATTATATTATATATATATATATATATATATATATATATATCTATTCCTGGCGGCCTTTCTCCTGGGCCCCTGGGCCCACCGAAACCTCTCCACCGCCCCTCCCTGAATCCCTGCCCCCGCCCCTTGGCCATCCCCGCCCCGCCTCTCCTCTCCTCCTCTCCCGCCACCCCCCCTCCATCCATCGTCCCTCCTTTCCCTCCCGTGCTCTCCTCCACGGTCTCTCGCCTCTCTTTGATCTTGCCCCTATGCGCTCTCCTTCCGAATTCCACTCCTCGCGCAATTCGCCCTCGCCCCCGTAGGTCTTTTCAATGCCGCCCCCCTTGTTTCTCCCCTGACCCTTCCCTTCCCATCGGGCTGGGCCCATTCTAGCACTTCTTTGCCACCTCCACCCCCCTCCGCCTCTCCGCCCCATTCGCCCGCCCTTCCCCCTTTACGCCGCCCCGCGCATCCCGCGCGCGTGGCTTTTTTTTTCCTTCGGGCGAAGCGTTTCTCGCGGACAGCGTCGACAGACGTGCCCGTCGCTGTGGGGCTCCCCAGATAGGCCCCGCAGGGCCCCATGACAGCCCAATAATGCCCCAAGACGCCGAGGAGGGCCATGAGAGAGCGACCGAGAGGGCCGCAAGACATCCCAAGAGGCCCCCAATACGGCCCGAGGAGGCCCGATTACGGATCGCGCAGGACCCAAGACGGCCCACGAGGTTCCACTAAGACAGCTGCCGCGGCCACCAATATGCCCGAAGAGGGCCCCGAGATGACCCCGAGGGGCGCCCGAGACATGTCGCGCTCTATCCATCATTCTGTTCTGCCTGACGAAACTAAGGTTCAGCTGGACAAGTGTCCGCTACCAGCGCTCCCAATCTACTCCCCCCCTTCCATCGATGCGCATGTGATTAGCCAGACATAGTAGCGATGGCGCCGAAGCCGGGCTCCCCGGCAGCCGTGCTCGCTTTGTTAAAAGCGCATTTCAAGGGGCACCCCTCCTCCGCCTCCTCCTCCTCCTCCTCCTCCTCCTCCTCCTCCTCCTCTTCCTCCCCCCCCTGTCCGCCGCAGTCCTCTGTCCTGTCGTTCCAAGGCGCTGTGCCCCGAAGGGTGCATTCATAACCCTCCGAATCCCTTTAACAGTTTTAACGCCGAGGTGTCTAGATCAGGTTCGAAGCCGAATCCCCTTTAACAGTTTTAACGCGGACAATCGCCATGTGAACTGTGATGCAAAGGGCGCCAGGGCATGCGATGCAGTTTTTGACCCGTTCTGCTTCGTCCCCTTCGTTCGGGCTTGGCCGCGAGGGGCAAGAACAGGAACGCTGCGAGGACGACCGGCGACGTTTGCCGGCGAGGGCCAGTTTCGATGCCGGAACGATCGCCAGAGTTTCGCATTCCTCGACGGAGCCGCCCCGCTCACACTGGCAAAGTTGGTTGCAGAGAGCGGCGCGGCCCACGACAGGCCATGCTGCAATCGGGCCGTGGCGGCTCCAGTTTTCGTGGGTCACCGCCAGCAGAGTGCCCGCGCGAGTCATCGCCATCGATCGGTTGGCCATGTACTGCGCTACGTCGCCACCGGCTACCGCAGCGAGGGCGCTGCACATGCCCTCGCGGAAGGGAACCAAAAGGGCAAGCGTCGATGTCGCTTTGGGACGCCACTTATCCCGGCCATCCAGGGCCAGAACAGGAGCGGCATGAGGTACCCGTCTTTCGGCAAATCAGGCGAGCCGAGTACGCCGGCGAAGTGCTGCGATCCCCGTGGCCCGCGGCAACTCCGCGAAAGGATCTGGGACCTTGGCGACGGTTGCTTCGAGTTGGCTCGCCGATTCCCCCGCTTTCCCTTTGTAAATTCGCCTTGGGCCGCGGGCCTCAGCAAGCTCCTCAAAGAGACTGCCTCGATGGCCGCATTGGCCACCTGATGCATGTCCCGTCGATTTTGGACAAGCCCACGCCAAAGACGATGATAATATGCAGCGCTCATCGGCGCAGGTGGCAGCTTAGTCAGCAAAGCCACAAACGTGCTGGGCCAGAAGGAGGGCGCACGCGGCGACGCCACGAGACGCTTCTGCCTCGTGGCTGCCGGCACCGACCTCTCCAAACGGGATGAGCCAGCCGCCGTGCCGTAAGTGTCCGCCGCCATGTTGACTGGTGAGTAGTCCGCCAAAATAATTCGCTTCCTGCTCCTGGCGTCGACCTTCTGGCGCAGGATGTTGTTCTTCAAGTGTTTCACGAAAGCGCAGCAGTGCTTACGGGCGGCACGCCGGACGTCGCCTGATGCCGAGACCCCGCCCGGCGAGATCGGAGTGGAGATCCTGCTCGCCCGTTTCTGCAAGTAGCGCCTCCTGCCATTCTTGAGGTGCCGTTGGAGGGACTGTTGGGATGCAAACTGCGCAAAGCAGACCTCGCAACGAAAGCCTCGAGAGGCCATCGGGCCGGCGCGAATCCCGAAGGCGCACTGCCCAGAAGTATTTTTTTTTTTTTTTTTTTTTTTTTTTTTTTTTTTTTTTTTTTTTTTTTTTTTTTTTTTTTTTTTTTTTTTTTAAAAAAAAAAAAAAAAAATAAAAAAAATGTATAAGAAATGGCTACGGACACATGGCTTTTACATTTACATCTCCACCTCCTCTTCCCCTCCTCCCCGTCCTTTCCACGTCTCTCCCAGATGCGCCTATTCCCCTCTGTGGGATGCGGATCTGTCCGGGAATGCGGGGGGATGGGGAGGGGGGGGGGGGGGGGGGGGATATGTTTGTATGTAGCGTATCCGTAGCCCTTTCTTCTCAGAAAGCTTCTCGGCAGTGCGCCTTTGGGATTCGTGCCGGCCTGATGGCTCCTCGAGGCTTTCGTTGCGAGTTCTGCTTTGCGCAGTTTGCATCCAAGCAGCCCCTCCAACGGCGCGTCGAGAAGGGCCAGAGGCGCTGCTTGCAGAGACGGGCGAGCAGGAGCTCCACTCCGATCTCGCGGGGCGGAGTTTCGGGATCAGGCGATGTCCGGCGTGCCGCCCGTGCGCGCTGCGGCGTTTTCGTGAAGCGCCTAAAGAACAACATCCTGCGCCAGAGGGCCGACGCCGGGCGCAGGAAGCGAGTTCTTCTGGTGGACTACTCGCCGGTGAACGTGGGCCTGCCAGTGAAGGCGGCGGACACTTACGGAATGGCGGCTGGCCTCGCCCGTTTGGCGAGGTTGGTGCTGGCAGCCGCGCGGAAGGAGCGTCTCGTGGCGTGCGCCGCGTGCGCAGCCTTCTTCTGGACCAGCACCTTTGTCGCTTTGTTGCCAGGGCTGCCGCCTGTGCCGATGACCGATGCGCATCGTCTTCGTCTTCGGCGTGCGCTTGTCCGGAGTGGCCGGGACAAGCGTCAGGTGGCCAATGCGGC
>CAUYUJ010017429.1:57513-75013 GCA_963575745.1 Prorocentrum cordatum
AGCAGTAGTAGCAGTAGTAGCAGTAGTAGCAGTAGTAGCAGTAGTAGCAGTAGTAGTATAGTAGCAGTAGCAGTAGCAGTAGTAGTAATAGTAGCAGTAGCAGTAGCAGTAGGATAGTAGTAGTAGTATTAGTAGTAGAAGTAAGTAGGAGTAGTAGTCGTAGTAGTAAGTGAGTAGTTTAGTAGTAGTAGTAGTAGTAGTAGTAGTAGTAATCGTAATCGTAGTAGGAGTATAGTAGTATAGTAGTGTAGTATGTAGTAGTAGTAGTAGCATAGTAAGTAGTAGTAGTATTGTATAGTAGTAGAGTAGAGCAGTAGCATAGCTGTAGCAGTAGCATAAAGCAGTAGCAGTACAGTAAGCAGTAGCAGTAGCAGTAGCAGTAGCAGTAGCAGTAGCAGTAGCAGTAGCAGTAGCAGTAGCAGTAGCAGTAGCAGTAGCAGTAGCAGTAGTAGCAGCAGCAGCAGTAGTAGTAGTAGTAGTAGTAGTAGTAGTAGTAGTAGTAGTAGTAGTAGTAGTCGGATGAGTAGTAGGAGTAGTACTAGTAGGAGGAGGAGCAGGAGGAGGAGGAGGCGGAGGAGGAGGAGGATTGGAAGAAGAAGGAGGAGGAGGAAGAAGAAGGAGGAGAATGGGGAGGAGGACGCGGAGCTCCAACGAAGCCGACGAATCATCGCCTATGGAGATCCTTTGAGAGGAGGAGGATGATGAGGAGGAGGAGGAGCACGAGGAGGAGGTGGAGGAGGACGGGGAGAAGGAGGAGGACCATAGTAAACCCAGGACCATAGTAAACCCCCCCTGCAAGCTCCTTTTTTCCATAGGCCCCATACAACGGTTCATTCCCACTGAGGGAACTGCCTCGTTGGAAGATAACCGTTTGAAAGCCCTGAGGTATGCCAAAACATTGTTTTCGGGACTTCATCGCCACGGATCACCCTGACTGCTGTGTCTTGACGATCCTGAATCGTGCCTGAAGGCCATTCTCGCGATTTCAACACCGCGAATCAAGGTATCTGCTGTGCCCTCAGAATCCGGAATCCTTCCAAAACACCCTTTCTGGTAAGCTGATCATGGGGATCAGTGAAATTCGGTAAGGTTTACAATCGAATGTGCGCGGCGCTAAGGCGAGAACCACATTTTGAAAAATGAGCCGCTCCCTAATCCGTGAAACTCTTACATGTCTTTGGAAACGAATATGCGCGCCGCTTTGGCGAGAGTCACATGTTGAAACCCATCGCCTTCAAGCCGTGAAGCCCTTGCAAATCTTTCAAACGAATGTACGCGGCGCTAATGCGAGAGGTACATTTTGATAACGACCCACCCTTCATTTGTGAAAAGGTTGCCAACTTTTGAGCTTCATGGTCATGAATGGTGGGGAAGTCTCAGGCGAAACGCCCGGCCCAACTTAAACATTGGACTCGAGATGCGACAAGGAGAAATCATTCAGAAGAAAAAAATGAGGAGGGGCAGGAGGAGGAGGAGGAGGAGGAGGAGGAGGAGGAGGAGGAGGAGGAGGAGGAGGAGGAGGAGGAGGAGGAGGAGGAGGAGCAGGAGGACCACTGTAAACCCAGGAGGCATGAACGATGGTGGAATAAACCCTCCCTCCAAACTCCCTTTTCGTATGCCCCATACAATGATTCTTTTTTGCTGAGGGAGCTGCTTCGTTCGAAGATAACCGTTTGAAAATTCTGAAGTCTGCCAAAACATTGTTTCCGGGACTTCAGCGCCACGGGTCACTCTGACTGTTGCGTCTTGACGATCCTTAATCGCGCCTGGAGGCCATTCCTGTGATTTCAACACCGCGAAGCAACGTATCTGCTGTGCCCGCAGAATCTGGAATCTTTCCAAAACGCCATTTCTGGTACGCTGATCATGGGATTCCGTGAAAACCGGGCACATTTTACAATCGAATGTGCGCGGCGCTAAGGCGAGAACCACATTTTGAAAAGAAACCGCCCCCTAATCCTTGAAGCTCTTGCATATTGTGAAAACGAGTGTACGCGCCGCTTTGGCGAGAGCCACATTTTGAAAACCAATCGCCTTCAATCCGTAAGTCTTTCAAACGAATGTGGGCGGCGCTTAGGCGAGAACCACATTTTGGTAACGGCCCACCCTTAATTTGTGAAACTGTTGCCAACTTTTGAGCTTCATGGTCATGAATGGTGGGGAGGTCTCAGGCGAAACGCCCGGCCGAACATAAACTTTGGCCTCGGGATGCGACAGGGAGAAGGTAAGGTATTCATAAGGAAAAGAAGAGGAGGAGGAGGAGGAGGAGGAGTGAGGAGGGGAGGAGGGAGGAGGAGGAGGGAGGAGGAGGAGGAGGAGGAGGAGGAGGAGGCGGAGGAGGAGGAGGAGGAGGAGGAGAAGGAGGAGAGGAGGGCAGGAGAGGAGGAGGAGGAGGAGAAGGAGGAGGAGGAGGAGGAGGAGGAGGATGGAGGAGGAGGAGGCAGAGGAGCGAGGAGGAGGGAGGAGGAAGAGGAGGAGGAGGAGGAGGAGGAGCAGGAAAAGAAAGGAAAAGGAGGAGGAGGAGGAGGAGGAGGAGGAGAGGAGGAGGAGGAGGAAGAGGAGGAGGAGGAGGAGGAGAGGAGGAAAGAGGAGGAGGAGGAGAGGAGGAATAGGAGGAGGAGGACGACGACGACGAGGACGAGCACGAGGAGCAGGAGGAGGAGGAGGAGGAGAAGGAGGAGGAGGAGGAGGAAAAGGAGGAAAAGGAGGAGGAGGAGGAGGAGCAGGAGGAGGAGGAGGAGGAGGAGGAGGAGCAGGAGGAAGAACAAGACGAGGAGGTGGGTCATGGGGGGGGCGCCAAGGATTGGGAGGAGTGCGCCCGCCTCGGAGGCGCGGCGGCGGCGGCAGCCGCCGCGAGGCCAGTGGCCCGTGGTGCCGCCAGCACGTCGCCTGGCCGGCGAGAGTCGCCTGGCCGGCGAAGAGGCCGGCGGCCAGCGAGTGCCCCTGGCTGGTGGCCCGCGAGTGTTGGGGGGCGTCAGCAGTCCCAGACCTCGAGCCCATGTCTACGACGATTTGATGTTTTCGATGCGGGCGTTTTCCTCGATTTCGGCCTCGGGGGGGCGATCCTGGGCGCCGGGATCAAAGCAAGTTGGTCTGGGACGAAAAAACCACCCCTGGGGAAGGGGTCGGGATCTTTGGGGCCGCGCATTGACAAATCACATCGTCGGACGTTTGTGGTCTCCCCCCCACTTCTTCGCGGCGTGGAGACGATGCGGCGGGAGTTTGTGGGCTGTTTTCGGCCCCTGGCAGCCCTCGCGCAGCCCTGGGACTGTGGAAAAACGTTTGGGGATAAAGAATCAGTTCGGCGGAATGGGTCGAGACTTCTGGGGGTTGACGTTGTGAATTATCCCGGCGGAGAACGCAACCATATGCACGTGCGAGTACCGCAGGGCATGTGGACGAAGGAAAGGGAGCTCCCACTGGGGCCCGAAAAAGCGTGTGAGGGGTGTGCCATGATGGGGAGGTGCTGCCATGCGGGCGCCGGGACTGCCGCCGTTGGTGGAGGTCCCTGTGGGGGAAAGCGTGCGAGGGGTGTGCCAAGATGGGGCGGCGCTGCCATGCGGACCCTGCCACAGGGGCCTTCCGCGGAGCCCCCTATGGGTCCACGAAGCGCGCGAGGGGTGTGCCGAAATGAGGCGGCGCCGCCACGCGAACTCTGGCATTTGGGCCTTAGTTTTAGCTCCCTATGGGTCCACGAAGCGTGTGAGGGGTGTGCCAAAATGAGGCGGCGCGGCCACGCGAACTGGCGTTCGGGCCCTAGTTGGACCTCCCTATGTGGCCACGATTCGTGCGAGGAATGTGACGCGGAGAGCATTGTCGGGTGGAGGAGGGGCACCGGGAGGTGAGGACGCGGGGCGCTGTCTCTTCAAAGCGGGGGCCCACCACCACAGGATGGTTGGGACAATCATCATGACGTCGGGGTCTGGGGCCGACCCAGACCTCGAGGGCGTCCGAGGGGGGGGTGATCCTGGACGCCCAAGTGGGGCCCGACCAGATGGGGTCGGAGGATCCAGATGGGGTCGGAGGATCGCGCTGCATCGCCGATACGTCGGCGATGCGGCTCGATGTGGAGCCTGGCTTTCTCATTCCACGCCGACATCGCCGATGCATCGCCGATGCATCGCCGATGCATCGCCGATGCGGTGCGATCCTCCAATCCCATCTACTTCGACCCCATGTGGGCGGCCTCTGACTAAGGGGTGGGTTGATATCATGGGGCGGGCCAGGAGATCGCCCAGATTTCATGGCCCCTCTTTTCCTCTTGCAGTGCGCCCCCTTGCCCCCCCCCCCCCTCGCCCCCCCCTTCCTGGGCCCCCCTCTTCCTGGCCCTCCCTCCGCTCCAACGTGTTGAGCGACTCGATGGGGCAGACTTTCGCTGCTCTCCCGCCCCCGGGGGCTCTTCACCGGGCCGTGGGGTGGCCGCCAGGGACGGTTTGGGGCCTTTGGGGGCGTTCACAGAACCATGGCACGATCTCTGGGGACCGCCCCGCCGATCCTGGCCGGGCCCCTCCTGGGCTCAGGATGGGCACATATGCCCTCTGGCCACGCAAGGGGGGGCGTGTGCACGGACGCTGAGCCCAGGGTGGGCCTGGGCAGGACCGGTGAGGTGGGTAGCTGACGACTCCCGGCGAGAGTGTCGCCTGCCCGCGCAGGAGGGGTGAGCGGCGCTTGTCCTCGTCGTCCTCGTCGCTGTTGCCTTCCTTTTGTTCCTTTTTGCTTCCTGATGATGATGACGACGATGCTGATGATGCTGATGATGATGCTGATGATGCTGATGATGTTGCTGATGATGCTGCTGCTGCTGATGATGCTGATGATGATAATGATGATGATGATGATGATGATGATGATGATGATGATGATGATGATGATGATGATGATGATGATGATGTTGACGACGATGATGATGCTGATGATGATGCTGCTGATGATGATGACGATGATGATGAGGAGGAGGAAGTTGGTTGTGGTGGTGGTGATGATGATGCTGGTGGTGCTGCTGATGATGCTGCTGATGCTGCTGATGATGCTGATGATGTGAGGATGGTGGTTGTGGTGATGATGATGCAGATGATGCTATGATGATGCCGATGATGTTGATAATGATGACAATGATGATTATGCTGATGATGATGATGATGAGGAGGAGGAGGAGGGTGGTTGTGGTGGTTGTGCTGCTGATGATGATGCTGATGATGATGATGCTGCTGATGATGCTGCTGCTGATGCTGCTGATGATGATGACCATGATGATGATGTGAGGACGATGATAGTGGTGCTGATGGTGCTGATGATGCTGACGATGATGATGACGACGATTCTTATGATGATGCTGCTGCTGCTGCTGATGATGATGATGATGATGATGATGATGCTGATGATGATGCTGATGATGACTTGGTGGTGGTGGTGGTGATGACGAGGAGGATGATGAGAGGGACTAGGAGGAGGCGGCGGAGGAGAAGGAGGAAGATGAGGAGGTGGAGGAGGAGGAGGAGGAGGAGGAGGAGGAGGAGTGCCCTTCCACTGTCTGGGGAGGCGAATTCCTCTGGGCGCGCGCTCCTTGAGGGGAGCCCGCGCTGCTGGCCAGCTTCCCCGCAGGAGCTGCCTGGCTCACAGCTCGTCTCCACGTCTCACGGGCGCGCCCCCTATGCGGGAGGGCCCTGCCGCGCCCAGCAGTCCAATGCCCCCCTCCTCCATTCCTTCTCCTCCTCAGTACCATCGTGAGCTCCTCCCTCCCTCCCTTTCTCCCTCTTCCCTCCCTTCCTTCAACAATTACTCAATATGAATACTATTCTCCCTCTTCCCCTGATGACGGCTTGGGAATATTCGACCCCCCCCCCGCGTGCTGTTTTTTACACACAGGTTTCCCCGGACTTGGGTTTTCGCCTGCATTTGTTTTCAAAATGCTGCTCTCGCTGAGGCGCTGGCCTCATTTTCGGGCCCCGCTCGTTCCGAATCGTGCTCCCGCTGCAGCGCTGGCCTCATTTCCGTGCGCCCGGGCCGGCGCTCGGGCCGGGTCCGGAGCCTGTTCCGGCCGCCGCCGGAAAATCGAGTTCCGAGGCGGCGCCGAAAAAAGGCCATTCTAATACACATTTTCCCTTTGAACATGCTGAATTTCTGCTTTGGCGCCCGAGCCGGCGCCCGGGCCGGACGCTCGAGCCAGCGCCCGGGCCGGCGCCCGGGCCGGGTCCCGGAGCCGGTTCCGGCCGGCGCCGGAAAATCGAGTTCCGAGGCGGCTCCGAAAAAAGGCCATTCCATTTTTTTAAATATATATATATATATATATATATAGAGAAAATGCTGAATTTCAGCCTCTGGCGCCTGGGAAGCCTCCTGGGCCGATTCCTGCGTGCTTCCGCTCGTTCCGAATCGTGCTCCCGCTGCAGCGCTGGCCTCATTTCCGTGCTTCCGCTCGTTTCGACTCGTGCTCCCGCTGCAGCGCTGGCGTCATTTCCCGTGCCATGCCACGGCATGCAATGCAATGCTCGGTTGATACTACGCCTCGCGGTGCTCTTCTACGCCATGCCATGCCGTGCTCTACAATGCATCGCGTACCCTTTCGGGATCATTGCACTGCTCGACATCCGACCGTGTGAGTAGAGAGGGGATCTGTGCCATGGTAAGGGATGGGAGGGAGGGGTAGGATGTCAGATACGACGCGAGCGCACCTAGCTTGTCCCTCCCCCCCTCCCTCCCTCCCTCACCCCCTCCTTCGGGGCTTCCAGCAGCATATGAAGCTCTTTGTGGACGACCTCAGCATACAGGTGCGTGGGGCCCTAGCAATCTGTACTTTCTTAGCACGTGCTGTTGCCTATCACTTCTGTCGCGCAGATGGAATCTGCCTGGCGCATCCCTGTTTCGCGCGTCGCTCGCCCCGGTGAGAAAGGGAAAGGATTTGTGCTCTCGGCTCAGGCGGCGGCCCAGAAGTGTTGCCAGGGATGGTCACGACGTCTGGGGCTCGCCGTGACCACGGCTAGCGCGCAGCTTGGTGTCACAGCGCTGGAGGCGCGCCGGCGCAGGCTCGCAGTGAGATGCTTCAACGTCTTAAGCTGGCCAAGAGGCGCAATGCCAAACTGCGCTCCCACAGCAAGCAGGGGGCCCGCCTAGCCCGAGTGGTGCGTCAGGGCGTGATCCCCTCGGTCACCTATGGAGGGAGCTGCTTAGGTGTCCCACCCGTCTTCCTCGAGCGCATGCGGGTTATGGTCTCTGGCAGCGTGGGGGGGGGGTAACGCTGTGGGGCGCGATCACGTGCTCAGGCTGTGGGCTTACCAGGTGAGTCCAGTCGTGGAAGCCTCCCAACGCCCCCTGGGCAGGTGGTCCAGACGGGCCTGGAAAGGGGGAGCAGGAGGCCCACGTGGCCCGAGCCTGGCGCCCGCAGGTCAGCCGCACCCACCGCCAGCACTGATCATTGGGGGGTGGGGGGCACTGACGGAGGAGTGCGGCGTGAGCATTCGCCGATGCCCTCCGAGGCCTGCGGGTCCAGGGGGCCCGCCTCCGCTCGCTGGCGCACGCCGCAGCGCCAAAGCAGCTGGACAGGGCCCGCACGGCGAGTCTGTCGACGCGCGTCGGGTCGCTCCCGGCACGGTGCGGAGAGACGTCACGCTTCGGCCCGAAGATCGGGAGCTGGCTGATGGGTCCGCTCGCCGTCAGAGGCTGTCCCGCCGGCCTCTTCTCGAGCCTTGCCGTGCCGCGCTCACACCTAAAGGGGAGGGGGCGAGAGCAGCGGCATGCGGCAGTCATGGCGTATCCAGGAGGAGATTTCTGGACCTCAGGACGAGGCGTGGCGCGCTGGATGCTCAGACGGTCGCCCGTCGTGTCTGCAGTGTGGGCACGAAGCCTCTGTGAACGCCCAGCTTGCCCAGGCCAGGGACGGGAGGCCGGCGAAGCGTTCCCTGATGCTGCACATCGGGCTGGGACCTCCGCCTCCTCCTTTCAGGGGCAACGATAGGGGGGGATAGGCATAAGGGGGATACATCGACCCCCAATCGCCCATTGATCGCCGATAGGGGCCCGATAGCCCTAACCTGCCCAGGAACTTGCGGATCCACTATCGGAGGCCCATCGCCGATCCATCGGCGATGTATCGCCGATTCCAGGTCGATGTTTCCCCCCCTACCCCTATCCCCCCCTATCGTTGCCCCTCCTCCTATCGTTGCCCCCTGCCCCTCTCGTTCCCCCCCTACCCCTTTCCCCCCCTATCGTTGCCCCCCTACCCATATCCCCCCCTACCCCTATCCCCCCCTTATCGTTGCCCCTGCTCTCGAGGGCCCTCGCCGAACGCCCTCTCGGGGATCCCCTCCAGGACGGCACGCCCGCGGCAGAGGCCCTGGACCCACGTCTCGGGCACGACTCCTCTCGGGGGTCGGGGCGCCGGGGCTCAAGACGCTCGGAGGGGGGGTCCCATTCCTCCCATCCTCCTCCCCTCCTCTCCTCCTCCTCCTCCTTCCTCCTCCTCCTTCTCCTCCTCCTTCCTCACTCTCCTCCGCCTCCTCCTCCCCCTCCTACTCTCCTATCCTCAATCCGCCCGACTCCTCCTCCTCCGTTTTCTGGATCCTCAGGGGGCAGGTCCGGAAAGCCATGCACGGTCAGGTCTCAGGGCTCAGGCAGGCGCAGTCCGTTCTGCGCGCCGAGCTTCCTGGTCTCCTGGATGTTCCTGGCCATGGAGCGGCACCGCTCCTTGTTGGCGAAGGTGATTCAACAGTGATCTGTGGTTTTCGGCGCGGGCGAGCCTGGTGTTCTCAGGCGCGAGGCCCCCACGCTGACATCTGGCTCCTGACCTGGAATGCCCTCGAAGATCCTTTCACGGGGGAGGGGGACCCGGTGGTGGTGAGGGTCAAGTCGCATTCCAGGGCCAACTTCGACGTGCTCGAGGGGGAGGCTCGTGCCGATCTCCTTGGACACCAGGGGGCAGACAAGCAGGCCGAGGCCGGTGCAGCGCCCTGCCCCGTTCCCCATCATGTGCCGGATATTCGGCGAGCCAGGCCCCAGGAAGTCACATCTCTCCTGGGCGTAAGTCGGGCGTGTCCCTCTACAGGAGTAGTCAAGAATAGTCAAACAATAGTCTGGGGACAATTTTAAAAAGGATTTTTTGGACATTTGTTTTTTTTTGTGACTATTTTGTATTTTATTTTTTCGCCCAGAATCCCCCAGTAGGGGGACAGGCCCGACCTAATCCTAGGCTTGGCAGGCTCTATGCCCTCTGAGGTGGGGACCTCTGCGGACACCGCGGGGCGCCCCAGGGGTGCTGGAGCCCCAGGCCCCCGCGCCAGAGTCGGTCGAGTCCCTGTCGTTCCTGCGCCTGGCCGTCACGGTGTTGAGTGGGCACGCGGCGCCCGGAGGCATACACAGTGTTCCATTCTAATTCTTCGAAAGCTCTTGGATTTTTCTTGTGGGGCCAAGGTCCTTTCATTTCTAATTTTGTTCTATCCTGGGGCTCCTCCTGGCCACCAGGGGGGCCAGGAACAAGTAGAAACGAGCATACTTAGGCATGAGCACGATGAGAGATGAGCGGCGTGTCAGCACTGCGATCACATGGCCCGCTCTCTCCAGGCCCGTGACAGGCGGGCGCGCCGGGCCTGCTCGAAGCGCACCTTACCCTCGCACTCGCCATGGCTCAGGCTGACGCGGCTCGAGCTGACCGGGCTCGGGCTGACCGGGCCCAATTCTTGGGGCTACGGCAGCACAGCCTTTCGCGCGCGGGTCACTACACCTTCTGCCGTCGGTGCGGGGTGTTTCCCAGTCGATTTGCGCGCACTGTGCTTCTCGGTTCTCCAGGGGACCCTCGGGGTCATGATGCCAAGACTCGCCGGCATCGATTGTTCAGGTGTCGCCGCCTGTCTTTGGCCACAGTTTCGGAGGGAGACGTCTCTGCCCTCACTCGAGACCGGGTGCTGGATTTCTACGAATCCATCGGGGTGTCTGCGCGTCCGTCTGACCCTCACCATCCCGCTCCTGCTCTTCCTTGGGGTGGAGGGCTCGGAGGGTGGTGGGGGAAGGACGCAGGAGCTGGAAGCCATCCCGAGGGTGGAGCCCAGGAGGTTCGGGAGCTGCAGGGACGGAGCGAGGCCCAGACCGCGCGTGCGCTGCAGCTCTCGCTCCGACGTCTGGCCACCAGGCGCCGCTCGGAAGCTCTTCGCAAGGCTCTCCCGTCCTCCGAAGCGCCGGACTGGATCGCACGCTTGCTTCCGCGCCTTCTAGTCCCAGCAGTGCTGTCACTGACTCTCAGGCCAGGTTGCCCTGGCACGCAAGTCGTCGCGAGGCGCTCGCAGGCTCTGTGCTCGCGGGAAAACTCACCCCTTCCTCCCTCCCATTACCATGACGCCCTTTTCCCGTCCTCCTCCCTCCCTCCCTTCCTCCTTCCTCCCTCCTCCCTCCCTCCCTCCTCCCTCCCTTTACCATTACTCCGTGAGAGTACTGCTCTCCCCAGCTCCAGCCCGAGCGGGGCAGCTTTTCTCCCGCATGCTGTTTTCGAGCGCGGCGCAGAATTTCAAAAGGTGGTCTTTACTCGGTGTTCGTGCATGTTGGTGTCCAGCAGTCTGTTGGTAGATTACGTTTGTGTTTGTTGACTGCCTGCCTGCCTGTGTGTCTGTCTGTCTGTTTGTTTGTTTGTTTGTTTGTTTGTTTGTTTGTGTGTATGTGTGCGAGCTATCTTTTTGAAATGCTGTCACTGCTGCAGCGTTGGCCTCATTTCAGGGTCGGCGTTTTGCTCCCGAATGGCGCTCTCGTCCCAGCGCGGGCCTGGCTTCTAGATCGGAGTCCTTCGTCGTTGTCGCCTCCCCTTCCAGTCATCCGTCTTCCCCTGGTCCTTCAGCCCCTCCTGCTCCTCTTGCTCCTGCTCCTGCTGTTGCGGCTGTTCCTCCTCCTCCTCCTCCTTCTCCACCTGCTCTTCCTTCTGCTTTTTTGTCCTGCTCATCCGCCACCTTCTCCTCCACCTCATCAAATGTGCACAGCTCCTGTTTCTGCTTGCGTTTATCGTTATGAGGTGATTTCGGGGTTGCAGGTCCTCTGCGACACCCGTCGGCGGATATAGAGACGTCGCTCAATCAGACGGGATGTGTGGGATGGGTCAGATTTCTGATAATGGGCGAGCGCAACTCGCTTGTCTCTTCCTCCTTCTACCCTTCTCCTCGGCTCCCCTCCCCTCCCGCCGCTCCTCCGCTCCCTCCGTCCCCTCCCTCCCTCCCTTCGCTTCCTTGCTCGCTCCCTCCCCTTACCTCATCCTCATCGTTGTCATTCCTCCTTCTCTTCTCCCACGTCCCTCCTGCCTCTCACTCGCGCTCTTGCTCCTGCTAGCCCCCGTTTCCCTTTCTTTTCCCTTCCCCCCTCCCTCCCCTTCCTGCCCCCCTCTGCTCCTCTCCCTCTCCCGTTCCTCACGTCCCTCTCCCTCCTCCTTCCCTCCCCTCCTTCCCCTCCCTTTCTCGTCTCTCCCACCCCCCCTCGCCTGCCCTTCTCCTGAGCCTCCCGTCCCTCTCTTCATCCTCTGTTCGAGGGAATTGGGGAGGAGTGGCTGGAGCGGCCTGGGAGAACTGTGTATTGACTGAGCTCGATAGCTTGGTTATTTTTTGATCGAACCCGATGTCGAGAGCCATGATGGGGAGTGGGTGGGGAAGGAGGAGGGACATGATGATGACGACGCTGGTGCTGCTGATGACTAGGATACGGATGCTGCTGCTACTGATGATGATGCTGATGATGCTGCTGATGATGCTGCTGCTGCTGATGATGATGATGATTATGATGGTGATGGTGGTGGTACCGATGATGATAATGATGGTGGTGATGATGATGCTGATGGTGGTGGTGGTAGTAGTAGTGGTGATGATGATGCTGATGAAGATGAGGAGGAGGAGGAGGCTGATGAGGAGGAGGAGGAGATGTGGGGGAGGCAGGGAGGACGTAGTATCATGGTCACGATGATGCTTGTGGAGGTTGTGGCGGTGGTGATGATGTCCATCACGGTGGTGGTGACGACGACGACGAGGAGGAGGAGGAGGAGGGAGGAGGAGGAGGAGGAGGAGGGAGGAGGAGGAGGAGGAGGAGGAGGAGGAGGAGGAGGAGGAGCAGGAGGAAGATGAGGAGAATGATGATGACGATGACTGTGACTGTGATGCTGATGAGGAGGGACAGGATAGGAGGAGGAGGAAGAGGAGGAGGAGGAGGAGGACGAGGAGGAGGAGGGCGAGGAGGAGGAGGAGGAGGAGGAGGTCGGCTCCCCCTGTGGGCGCGGTGGGGGCGTCTCGAGCATCCGGTCTACCAGGAAGGCGACGCGCCTCTGCCCTGATCCGTCGCGGGCTCGGACCCACGCGCGACCGCCGTGCCCGCGAGCTCGCCCTCCTCTCCCGTCGACTTCGGCGCACGAGGAGGGAGATGAAGTACGTATGGGGGGGGGGAGGGCGTGATGTTAATAGTGGTTGTGGTGATGGTGACGGTAATGCTGCTGACGATGATGATCGCCATGGTGATGAGGATGATGAGGATTATGACGATGACGATAAAGGTGACGATGATTACGCTGATGAGGATAATGATGATGATGGTGATGGTGACGATGACGATGACGATGGCGATGCTGATTACGATGATGATTATGATAATGATGATGCTGATGATGATGAGGATGATGACTATGACGATGATGCTGGTGATGATGGTGACGATGATGAATATGATGATGATGCTGCTTCTGATGATGATGCTGATGATGATAATGGTGATAGTGATGATGAAGATGATGATGATGATGATGATGATGATGATGATGATGATGATGATTATGATTATGATTATGATTATGATTCTGATGATGATGATGATGGTGACGATGATGAATATGATGATGATGCTGCTTCTGATGATGATGCTGATGATGATAATGATGATAGTGATGATGATGATGATGATGATGATGATGATGATGATGATGATGATGATGATGATGATGATGATGATGATGATTATGATTATGATTCTGATGATGATGATGATGATGATGATGATGATGATGATGATGATGATGTGGATGATGATGATGTGATGGTGAGGACGACGATGCGGAAGACGATAACGATGACAATGACGATGCTGCTGCTGATGATGACGATGTTGAGGATGATGACGATGATGATGATGATGATGATGATGATGCTGATGATGATGATGATGATGATGATGATGATGATGATGATGATGATGATGATGATGATGGTGATGAAGATGAGGAGGATGGTGCTGATGATGAGGATGCTGATGATGAGGAGGATCAGGATAATGCTGATGAGAACGATGCCAGCTGATGATGGTGCTTCTACTGATGATGATGCTGCTGATGATGCTGATGATGACGCTGATGATGGTGAGGCTGAGGATTTTGCTGGTGCTGATGATGATGATGACGATGACGATGGTGATGATGATGATGATGATGATGATGATGATGATGGTGATGATGATGATGATGCTGATGATGATGATGATGATGATGATGATGATGATGATGATGATGGTAATGATGATGCTGCTGATGATGATCTGGTGGCGATGGTGATGATGCGGATGATGATGGTGGTGGTGGAGGTGAAGATGATGCTGCTGGTGATAATGATGATGCTGCTGATGCTGATTGATGATGATGACAATGATGATGCTGATGATGATGCAGCTGCTGCTGAAGATGATGACGACGATGCTGATGATGACGATGATGATGATGGTGCTGATGATGATGGTTATGATGATGCTGATGATGCTGATGATGGCTATGATGTTGATGCTGATCATGCTGATGCTGCTGATGCTGCTGCTGATGCTGCTGCTGATGCTGCCGCTGATGCAGATGATGATGCTGATGATGAGTATGATGATCCTGATGATGTTGATGATGATGGTGATAATGATTATGATCATGCTGATGCTGATGACGATTCTGGTGGTGGTGATTATGATGATGCTGCTGCTGATGATGATGATGCTGACGACGATGGTGATGATGATGATGATAATGATGATGATGATGATGATGATGATGATGATGATGATGATGATGATGATGATGATGAGGATGATGATGATGATGATGATGATGACGATAATGCTGCTGCTGCTGCGGATGATGATGATGCTGCTGATGATGATGATGATGATGATGATGATGATGATGATGATGATGATGATGATGATGATGATGACGGTGATGTGCTGCGCTGCTCTGAGTAGGAGACGGTGGGTTGGAGGTGGAGGAGAGGAGAGGACGGGAGGAGGAGAAGGAGGAGAAAGGCAGGTGGAGGAGGTGGAGTGGAGGAGGAGGAGGAGGAGGAGGAGGTGGAGGAGAGTGGAAGGATGGAGCAGGAGGAAGGTGGGGAGAGCAGGAGGCAGGTGGGGAGAGCAGGAACACGGCGGGAATATGGGGTAAGATGAGGATGAGGTGTTGGATGCGGACAGGGGACGAGCAGGAGGCGGGAGGAGGAGGAGGAACAGGCACGCTAGGCGAACTAGGATGCGACAGAGGATGGAGGAGGAGGAGGAGGAGGAGGAGGAGGAGAAGGAGGAGGAGGAGGGGAAGAGGAGGAGGAGGAGGAGGAGGAGGAGGAGGAGGAGGAGGAGGAGGAGGAGGAGGAGGAGGAGGAGGAGGAGAAGAGGGTGATGACGAGAATGTGGAGGAGGATGTGGAAGTGGCGGATGAGCAGAAGCTGAGGAGCACCTGGAGGAGGTCTCACCTCACGCGAAAGGCACCAGGCATCGTTTGCTCTTGGCTTGCGATCGCGCTGATCCTTCTCTTGGGCCTCCGGCCTTCTCTCGGCGCATGCCCCCCCTCCCCCCCCTTCCAGCCTCGACACCGTGGGCTTGCATCATGGACTCTGGAGGCCTCGTTGCCCAAAGATCCGGGGGAGGGAGGGTCACTTTTTACATTCAATGTTTGTTGCTTGTGCCCAAGGGTGTTTCATGCTGGTTTCTGGTTTCCCAGACTCCCTTGGCCCCTTCTGGTTCTACTCCCTGCCTCGCTTTCCCTCACTTTCTGGTTCCATGCCAGCCCTTGGCATCCCCTCTCTTCTTTCTTCTTGTAGGCATCTGTCATCTGTCGTTTCAAAACATGTAGTGCACCAGCCGACCGTTTTTTTTAGCTGTCAAGATGCGTTGCGCCAAGAAAAAGTTTCAGTGACCTCAGGGATCGGGCAAGGACGAAGGGAACTGAAGCTACTATGCTCACGCATCGAATGGGGCATTTCGAGCACGGCCTGGCGCATCAGCAATCGAAGCAGGGACGCTTGCGATGACTTCGTCGAGGCGAGGCCAGGCTAGCAAGGAGCGCCGAATTCGGGCAAGTGCGAGAGCTACCGCAGAAGCAGGAGGGTCGTCGCAGGCAGGGAATCTCGCACGGAATGCTCATGAGCAAGCGTGTTCGCTGTACTCTCGTTCTTGTGGTGATGAGTCCATCAGCACCTGTATCCTCGCAGCTCTCTTGTTCCCTCCTCCCCCCCTCCAGCGAGGAGCCCGGCGCACCTTGGCAGCGCGAAAGCTCGCTCCCCCTCCGCTTGCTCTCTCTGGCCGAGCCAGGGGCCAGCTGCCCCAGACTCCTGACGCCGCACTCCTGCTCCACGGGCTGCCCCTCTGGAGCCCCCGGGCCCCTCCCTCGGAGGGGGGAGGTGCGACACCAGCACCACCAGGGGGGCCCACCTCCAGCGAGACCCCCCCCCTTTTGCTCCTCGCACCTCCTCGCCCTTGTTGGTGCTGGTGTCGCCCTTCCTTGTTCCCACTCCCCTGGGGCCGAACTCTCCTCGTGGGGCCGCTGCTCTGACGGCCCCCCCCTTGGCCGTCGGAGCTGCGGCCCCAGGCTGCGGCACCGCTCCGCCGTCGTGCAGGCCTGGCTGCTTGTTGCTCTTGCTGTCCGTGGCGCAGGGGCGGCGGCAGCGGCGCCGGCTGCACAGCCAAGGCCAGGGCCGCAGCGGCGGCAGTGGCAGCATCGGCGTCCCCCCCCTTCCTTGCCTCCTTCCGTTGGTCTCCGGGAGCCCCCCAGAGTCTGCCAGAACCCTCCAAGCCTCCAAACGCTCCTCGCGAAGCCAACAACCTGGATCCTCCTCCTCCTCCTCCTCCTCCTCCTCCTCGTCCTGCTCCTCTTTCTCCTCCTCATTCTACGATTCTGCCCAAGTCAAATCTCTGGACCACTCCTGGGGCGCATCCTGGCAAGTTTGTCATCTGGGGCTGATTCTTGATTCTCTGGGGTCCGAGACGGGTCCCTGAGGCTGCAGTCGAAGGACAAGTCTCCGGCATTTTTTGGGTTTCGTTCCTCGATTCTCGATTCTACCCTCCTAGCCTCCTTCTTTTCATATCCTGCCCTGCCTTCGTCATCCTGCGTCAGGGTCTTCTCTAGGCGGATTGGCGGGAAGGGTATTCGGGGCGAGGGAAGGGGCATGCGCTGCCCTTTCCCTTTTGCCTTGAATGCTCTCCTCCATACCTCAGCCCAGGCGCTTGTGTCGCGTGCCGATCCTCCTCTAATCTCCTCATCCTCCCCTCCTCCTCCTCTCCTCCCTCTCATCCTCCTCCTCATCCCTCCTCCTTTTTCTCCTCCTCCTCTTCCAAGTCCTCCTCCTCCTCCTCCTTCTCCTGCTTGTCCAGTCCTCCTACTCCTCGATGTCATCTGCCTTCTTCTCCCCCTCGGTGTCCTCCTCCTCCTCCTCCTCTTCCTCCTCCTCCTCCTCTTCCTCCTCGTCTCCCAGAAATCGGCTCTGAGACATTTCCAGGGGTGCGTTCGGACCAGAATGTGGAGGGGAGTCCATCCGTGGCAACGAGGAGCCCCTCCGAGTGCCCCCCAGATCGCGGAAGGCACAGAGAACCTCGAGGTTTGAAGCTCGAACCTCGAAGGCCGCCTACTCCCTCCTCCTCCTCCTCCTCCTCCTCCTCCTCCTCCTCCTCCTCCTCCTCCCTGGCGCGCCGACGCTCTTCAGGTGCTTGCGTGGGGGGGGAAGGGGCGAGCGTCCCCGGTGCCGGGTCAGAGATGGGGCCGCGGAAGATCCCGCTGGAGCTGGACAACGGCGACAGCGAGCCGGAGGACTCCCAGCCAGCAGCACCCACGCGTCTTTCAGATGAGTGTGCGCGTCCTCCCCGCACGGGGCGACGCGCAGGCTCAGGCACGACATCTTGTGGTATGCGCTTCGTGACGGGGGCGCTTTCTCGCAATACCGTTCGGGGCACAGCATATCTTCATCTCGCCGATGGGGTGAGACCGCAGCGAAACGGGGAGAGCCCCCACCAGGAACTCGGTTTCGGTCTCGTGTTCCGTGCGAAGAAGGCGAAGCCGCGTGTGCGGGCGAGAGAGGAGTGAACCCTCCGCTGGCTAGGGCGCCGCCGAACCAAAACACCGCTCTCCCCCCAGGTTGTCCGGCGGTGGCCAGGGTTGTCCCGCGGGTGATTCCTCCCTATTCCCCCCCTCCGAACCTCCGTATCACTCGAAGGGTGGTCGTACATGTATTGCTGTGCTACATGTTCGGGTCGGACGTGCGCCTCC
>CAUYUJ010017429.1:77429-84929 GCA_963575745.1 Prorocentrum cordatum
CTCGCTGGGCAAGGACTTCGTGTCGTCATGATAGTGTTTGATATCGCATGCATGTGCCATTTTCGGCCACTCGCGATTCGTGATTCGGTTCCTGAACAAATGTCTGTAGACTAGCCTACTGAAGGCATGCAGCCGCGTGCAGCGCAGGGGCTTGCCCTCTCCTCACATAATACTGCGTGCCGCGGGTCGAGGAGGGAGTTGGAGCTCCCCGTGGTCGGCGGCGAAAGCCGAACCCACCGTCGCCTCCTACATGGGTACGATCGGCGTCGCCACCCAGATGTGGGTTGTTGGTGGGGGTAGGGTTCGGATGTCGCCACCTACATAGGGGTACGATCGGCCCGAGGGTTGTGCCGAGATGGGCGGGCTGGGGGAACGGCGCTCGCACAACCCCCACCCGGGGCAGCAGGTGGCGCTCCCCCCTGCAGGGCACGATCTGGGCGAGGAGCGGGCGTGCGCTGGGTGGGGGGTGGGGACGACGTGCGCGCCGTCCCCCCCTCGCTGGGGGTCGCAGGTGGAGCTCCGTGTCGGGGGGGGGGGCACGACCCCGTGTGCAAAGGTGTGCCGAGCTCGGCGGGGGGGGGGGGACCGCACGCGCCTGGCCCCCCCCCCCGCTCTCTCGGGGCACGCAGGCCGTAGGCGGGGGGGGCACGATCCCGTGGGCGAAGGTGTGCCAGACTGCGCGAGGGGGGGCCGCCCCCTTCGCCCCCCTCCACCGGGGACGCAGGTGGAGCTCGCTGGGCTTCGGGTGGTGTAGTCCTCCGCAGCGGCGATCTTTGAGCCCGCCGTGCCCACGTGGCGTTCTCTCCTGCGCGCCCCTCCTGGGCGCTCAGTGGATTCCCACGTCGACGTGGCTCTGTTGCAGCGCCACTCGGTTCTCCGTCCGATTGCGGGGCTTGCAGTTCCCCTTGGGGCCTGGAGTGCTGAACTGGAGGATTTGGGTGTGCCAGGACATCGAAATGTTTCAGTTCAGTTCAGTAACGACAGCCTCCCAAGTCCGCACGGTGATTCACGGCGTGCGGGGGCATGATCCTGAGTCGTTTGCCGAAGTAGACAGGGGGCACATCCCCGCTGGGATCGTGGCTGGGTCTCTGGGGCGCGATCGTGCGAGGATGCTTACTCACATCTGGTCGCCCGTGCGAATGGTGCCCGGGTGTTCCCGCCGCACTGGCACCAGAATTTGGTGACCCACGCGTGCGGGGCATGGACGACCCCCCGTGGGGTTTGTGCCATCCGCCCCGCCTGACGCGCCTCGTCGCCTGTTCCTCCGCCCCCCCCGCGCGCGGCTGGGGGTCAGAGACGAGGGGAAGGATCACAAGGGTTGCGTTCAGTTTTGTTTTCGCAGCAAGGCATCGCAGCGAAGCGTGGTCTATTACGCCTCTGCTCTGCACGCGTCAATGCACAAGGGCAGCTTGCAGGCCGATTCGGCCTGGCGAGGATGTTGGGGAGGATGGTGAAGAGCCTGCTCCCGTTCCTGCTGTTCCTCCTCATTGTTTTCGTCGTCGTCGTTCTTCTCCTCTTCTCCTCTTTCTCCTCCTCCTGATCCTCCGTCTCCTCCTCCACCTCCTCCTCCAGATCCTCCTCCTCCTCCTCCTCCTCCTGCTCCTCCCCTTCGTGTCCCTCATCCGCCTTCTGCCCCGCCTGTACTAGACAGCTCTGGATGCCTGCCAAAACACGCTCGTACGTTAACTGGTACACCGCGTGCTCCAACCTACCCTCTCCTCCGACGATTTGTTTGTGTCGCGATCTCCCCCCTCCTCCCCGCCACCCCCTGGGACCTCGACCCCTTACCCATTGTTGCTTCTTCATTCCGAGCTGGTTTTTTTTGGGGGGGCGGCCCCGGGGCCCAGAGGCCGAAAAAGCTTGGGAAACGTCCGTCGCGATTTTCACTGATCGCTCGGGACCTGGTGGTCCCCACGGGTCCATCCGCTCGTGCTGCGCACGCGCTTCCCAGAGGCATCGGAGAGCCGGGCCGCTGCCGCACTCGCGCGAGCTCTCGGCCGAGGCGCCACGAGCGCGCGTGTGAGTCATCGGCTGTGGCCCTGACTCGGAGGCGTGCCGAGGGGGAGAGGCAGAGGGTCAGAGGGAGGACAGGGCACCCATACCGCTCCCCTCCCCTCCTTCTCCCCTGTTTGGACCTCTTGGGCCTCCGTCGTCGCCACCGCTGGGTTCGCCTCGAAATCCTGGTCAGAACAGGTTCAGAAGGCCTCCGGCCTGCTCTGGTCTTTTGGGCCACATGGAATCCACACGCTCTCGCACACGCACACACCGCCTTTTTGCCGCTCCCCCGTGCTCCTCGTCGTCCTCTTCCTCCCCCTCCCGGTGCTGAGACTTTCCCTGGGCTAAGTTGGAGTCGCTCCATGCTCCATGCCCGAAGCTCGCGGTGGACAGTGTGACGAGTGGATCGGCAGGATGATCGTCGCGCCCTTCTCTTCCCCCCCCTCTGTCTTTCCCCCCCGCCCCGACAGGCCGCCGAGGGGGCGCTGACGGCCCGCGAGGGTGACAGGGACCCGAAGGCGCGCCTGCGCGCCCGGGAGCTGGTGGAGCTCCGGTACCTGCTTCAGCGGGACGACAGGCCCCCTTCCATCCTCCCTCCTCCCTCCTCCTCCCTCCTCCTCCTCCTCCTCCTCCTCCTCCTCCTCCTCCTCCTCCTCCTCCTCCACCTCCTCCTCCTCCTCCTCCAACCTCCTCCTCCTCCTCCTCCTCCTCCTCTCCAACTCCTCCCCCCCCCCCTCCTCCTCCTTCTCCTCCTCCCCCTCCTCCTCCTCCTCCTCCCGCCCCCCCCCCCCCTGTCCCTCCATCCTCCTCCTCCTCCTCCTCCCCCTCCTGTGCGTCCGTCCCCCGCCCTTCCTCTTTCCCCCCTGCTCTCCTCCTCCGCCTCCTTTTCATCCTTTTTCCTCCTCCTCCTCCTACCTCCTCCTCTTCCTTCCTCCTCCTCCTCCTCCTCCTCCTCCTCCTCCTCCTCCTCCTCCTCCTCCTCCTCCTCCTCCCTCTTCTGTTCCTTCTCCTCGTACTCCCCCTCCTCGTCACTCTAATAGCCTGCCGCTGTTTGGTTTCAGCGCCAGCGCGTATCAATTGTTTAGATGAGTCGAAACCGTGCTATCCACATCTCGTCGACGCAGTATTTTCTTTCGTCAAGCTTCCACCCCCCGCAATTTTAGTTTGTAGCGGAGCTGTGAGCGATCCCAGCTCGCGATCCACGGAACGTGCGATGAGTGCGATGTGGACGCACATGCGCACTTTCCTTCACCGCCGCATTGGTATCACCCTCCAATTCCTGAACAGGATGTGCTTCTGTCTGTTCTGCAATTCTTCGGACACTTCGCCCCGGACCCCCAGAGACAAGCAACATCGTTCGAGTCTCTGTGAAAATCCAGCTGTGGGGGCAACGCACACTTGCAGGCTACGCGATCTAGAGCGACCGCCCACGGGAACGCCACGATGTTTCCCACGACCCATCGCATCCAACATGTACTGGCCGTAGCTTCGCGTCGGGCATGACAGCGAAGCTCCTGCCTGGGCTGATACCGTGTTTCGTGATGTGTGCGACAGTGCTGATTGTTTTTGCGAGCACGTCGCACCAACCGAGTGGAACACTGAATGCTATTGCATTATCACCATTGTTGGCTTCGACCAAGGTTGTCAGCACCACCGCGGCTGTCCGCAGCTTCGACATGGCGTTCGTCCCTGCGCAGGCACGAGTCCCAAGGCGCCTCCGTAGCTGTCATCGTGGTGTTGTTTTACCGACGAGGATCACCATCTGAACGTCGTAGGGCAGCATCCTCATGGTCTTCGTGATCGCCCGTCTCTGGCTCACCAGCATGATGCTAGGTGAAACCGGCCCACAGGGCGGCGGAGGTGGCCCTGGTGGGACCAATTCACGGCTTCTCACGCAGCGACTCCGAGCTACGCAAGACGGTGGAAGGGGCGATGTCTTTGGACGGCTACAGTTGGCTGTTCTTCCGAGCGATCGGCGTCGCAGTTATCCAACTCATGAGGCTGCCCCAGTCCTTCTGCAATCGGTGCGCAGCCACGGGGCCGGAGTTCAACAGTCTCACGACAATATGCAGGCACGTGGGTCACATCGTGGAGAATGGCCAAACAACATCGCCAGCGCGTTTCGTTTGCCGCCGTCGTTCGGAGGCTTCGTGGGCATGACCAGCGACAGTATTCACGACGCACCCACGACGGACCCCTGGCGCACTCAGGGCCTCGACCCTGGGCAGCCAGCGCCGCCGAGCTCCCTGGCGCCTGAGGTGCCATGACGTGTGACACTGGCCCGTCGCAGAGCGCGATGCCGCCGCGGGCAGCATGCCCTGCCGCCGCATGGGCGCCCACGGCCAAGGCCGAGCGCGTCAGCGGAATTTCCCTTTTCAGATAGATGCTCAGCTGTTTTGCAGATGGGATCGGCGAATCGCCAATGGTGCAGGTCCGTGCGTCGCCCGACTCGCAAGGTACGTAGACTCACCAAGAACACACAACAGCACCCTCTCCAGGACAAGGGTTAGGGTAAAGGCGAAGGTGCCCAGATGTACGCTTGTCTCAGTGAACTTTCAGATGCTCAGGTAGATCAGTTTTTCTCTGGTGTAAAAGGACAGAGCCAGGGCAAACGCAGTTCAGATGTTCAGCTTTGCAGCAACATCTTGAGGACGGTGGCGAATGTCAATGCTGCCCCCGTTCCCTGGCACGGCTACCGCCGCCGAGGAGCGGCCGGCGTCAACGGGCAGATCTCGTCCTCAGGTTACTGTGCCAGTTCCGTGGGGCCCCCGCGGGATGAGCGTCATCGATCAGCAGTGCGTCGCGGGGGCCACCATCTTACCGATGGGCCAACTCGCGGTTCCCGTCGACCCGCGACTCACCATGCCGCGCGTCGGCGGTTTCGGTCAACTAGCACGCCTCCAGCAAGTTCAGCTTGCGCGAGCTGCTCTGCCGGACAAGCCACGCCGCCGCAGGTAAGAGCACCGTAGCGACCGCAGCAACCGAAGGATCATGACCACTATCGCGCGCGACTTGGCTCCCGAGATTTCAGTCTGGCTATCCTTCGCAGCCGCGTTGGAGACAGCGCCGCCCTCAGATGGACCAACAACGTGCTCATCGACGTGTGCGCGCGCAACAGACGATCAACATGGTCATGGCTGGCCCTCCAGCCGTGGTGCCACCGCCGCTACAATCGGACTTGCGCGCTGAACTGGAAGCTAGAGGAATGGATGAGGATGCGGATGAAAAGTGTAGCATCCGTTTGGGCGAAGATGTCAAGCTGGACTTCGCATCCTTCAATGTGGCCACCGTTTCCATCGGAACTGTGCCGGCGCCTGGGCCGCCGCAAGTTACAGCAGCGCCCAGATGCGAGCAGTGGAAGAAGCGCTCCAGGGAGACCATGTTCGGGCGCCCTTCTCACAATGCCCAACGTGCAGGCAACGCTTGGTGGTGCGCGAGGTCACGCGCATCCATGTAGAAACCGCGCCCCGCGTGTCATCCGAAGTACACGTGGTGCCCGAAACCGACGGGGTGCTGGTCACGCCGCGAGACGCGCCAATCGGCGATATCATTTTCAGTGTTCCTACATCCACCTGGGTCAGCAGTCTCCCCAAGGCCCGCCGACGGCTCAGCCAGTGAGTGTGCCGCTCAGGTGTGCCACGGCCGTGCCCAGCTTACCACTTGCGAGCTCGGAGTCATCTTGGGGCCAGGTGCATGGACCAGCATCATGGGAGAAACGCTTGCGCGCCAGTTGCGCCGCCGAGCCGTAAAGGCAGGGCGCCGGCCGCATCAGCTCCTCATGAGCAAGCTCTTGAGCGTCCAAGGAGTTGGCAGCGGGAGTCACGAGTGCACCCATCGGGTGAGCACCTCCGTAGCCGTCGTGGATGATCAGGGCCGAGCTACCGTCCACACTTTCACAGCAACCATCGTCAGAGGATCTGGCAACAATTTGCCTGGTGTACTAGGACTGCAAAGCATGGAGGCCATGCGCGCGATTCTGGACATGGGCCACCACGAGCCCTTCCCTGTCGGTTCACGCGAGGCCTCTGTCGAGCCGCTTGCGATACCACGGGCCCACTTGGTGGATATAGTCTGACCAATCTTGCACCTGGGTTTTCTTCCGGACATTGGGTGACCATAGGCCGAGGTGGAAGAACAGTGGGTTTGGCAGGTCCAGCATGCGGGCCATCTGCAGAAGCAGGTGTGTCCCAGGCTGCGCGATCTTACGGGCAGGAACCTCTGCTCAGCGTGTGGCGCCGACAGTTCTAGCTCACCGCGCTTTGGCGCGACATGCTACTCACGTCCCCAGCCTTTCCCGATCCTTTCCCAGCCTGCGCCCCGCAAAGCGGAGCGATGCGCGATCGGCTGGCATGGCATAGCGTGACGTCGGGGCCGCCGCTGCGACACGCTAGCGGCACCACCTAAACACAACACTATATATATATATATATATATATATATATATATATGCGTCGGCTCCGGAAGGGCGACGCGCACGCTCAGGAGTCTTATCATATAAACTCCGTGGCGAGCGCTTTCTGGCTATACTGCTCGGGAAGCGATATACTATCATACTTGTGTGCTATATGTTCGTGTCAGACGTGCGCCTCCAACGTCAGCACGTCGTAGCAATATGTCCATCTGCGCTCTATGCTAAGCAAAGGTTCGTGACCGCATTTAGATCTGCCTGGCAGGTTTGCCAGAGCCCTCGAGAGCACCCGCCTCGCCATCCAGGAGATGGTGCCGGGCTTAGTGGGGCCTGCCGCGCCGCTGTCCGAGGACCCCTGAGGCAGGGAAGGGTGGGCGGGGAGGGCGGGGGGGGGATGGAGGGAGTGGACAGAGACGTACGGGGGGTGGGGGGCGGGTGTGGGAAAGGGGCAGGGGGATTGGGAGAGGAGGAGGGGAGGGTTCGGTTTCAAATCGCGGGAGCCTTTTGTGCCCTCGCAGTTCCGTCTTCAGAGCGCATCAGCGTCAGCGTCGGCCAGCGTCTGGTGGCCGATGATTTGGCGCCAAGAGGGCATCGATGAGCATCGATTTAGTGTCGACTTAGCGTGGACTCGCAAGAACCCTCAAGACGGTACCATGAGTTGCCACCGACGGGGGGGGGGGGATCGGGCGAGGAAGGTGTGCAGGATGGGGAGGAGTAAGGGGAGGAATCCGCAGCCACTTCGGCTCAAGTGCGTGGGCCCTCGGGAGGCCCTCCCTCGGCGCGCGCTCCGCAGGAGCTCGCGGGCGCGCGCAACAAAAAGCTGGCAGGTGCTGCTGGCGTTGCAGCTCTGGCCCTGGGACTCGCCGTACGCAGCCGTCGGTTACGCTCCGTGGAAGCGTCCATCTGCATGCCGCGCACTTGCTTTCAGCAGACGCCCGTAGACATGGAACAGTGCCCCTCCTGACATCAGAATCGGGTCAGGAGTCGGGTATCCATGAGGAGCATCTTGGTGAGGGCGGGGCGACTCTGATGCTGTTGTAGTTGCTGTTGTTGCTGTTGGCGGTGGTGGTGGTGGCGATGACGACGATGCTGCTGCT
>CAUYUJ010017429.1:87429-107429 GCA_963575745.1 Prorocentrum cordatum
CCTCTTTCTGGTCACTGGGGGGCCAGGAACCAATAGAAACGAGCACACTTAGAAATGAGCACGATTAGAAATGAACGACGTGTATCTTTAGCCGTCTTGGAGGCCATTTTGGGCTGTCCGAGGCGCTATTGGAATCATGTTGGGCCACTTTGAGTGTTCTGAAGTCTCGCGCCCATCCGCCGAAGTCCAGGCGAAGGGTATTGGAAAGGGTAAACCCCTCCCCAAAGGGGCATACTGCCATTTGAAGACGGGGAATCAGTTCTCTGTACCACCCAAGCCCCAAGGGCTGGTGGAATCTGGGATGATGAGGAGGGATGAGGGAGGGAGAGGCGTGCGCTTGGACAGCTGCCGCTTCTACTTCCGACCTCTTTGCCAACGCCCCCCACTCTGGCACTAATGTCACTCCCCTCTACGTGTTGCGAAGCCTGTGGTAGGATCACCGATCTCCGTTGCCCCTCCCCCATGCTGCTTTTCCCCACTATTCCTTCTTATCCCGCTATCCTTCTCCACCTCCTCCTCCTCGACATCCTTTTTATCTTCTTTCTCCTCAGCCTCCTGTCCTCCTCATCGTCTCCCCCTCCTCCTCCTCCTCCTCCAACTCCCCCTCCCTTTCCTGTTCCTTATCCTTCTCTCCTTCTTTCTTTTTCTTATCCCCTCCACCTCTTCCTCCTCCTCCTGCTTCTGATCCTCTTCTTCCTACCCTCCTTCTCGTCCGCCTCCTCCTCGTCATCAACTTCCTCTTTTCCTTCCCCTTCCTCCTCCTTCCTCCTTCTCTGCTCCCCCCTCCTCCCCTCCCCCCTTTTCCTTCCACAGTTACACAATATGAATACTACTCCCCTCTCTCCTCCGGAAGATGTCCAGCCCCCCTCTGCGTACGGTTTTTTACGCAGGATTCCCAGGAGTTGGGTTTTCGCTGTTTTTTTCACAAGGTTGCTCCCGCCGAAGCGCTGGCCTCATTTTCGGGCTTCTGCTCGTGCCGAATTGCGCTCCCGCTGCAGCGCTGGCCTCATTTCCGCGCTTCCGCTCGTTCCGAATCGTGCTCCCGCTGCAGCGCTGGCCTCTTTGCCGCACTTCCGCTCGTTCCGAATCTTGCTTCCGTTGCAGCGCTGGCGTCATTATTTCCAGTGCCATGCCACGGCATGCAATGCAATGCAATCTGGTTTTCCGCTGTGCGATGCCATACCTTCAGCTGCAATGCTAGAACATGCAGTGCTTGACTACGCAGTGCCACAGCATGCTATGCTATGCTACGCTTTGATCTTCAACGCCATGCTATGCCATGTTCTGTTCTGTGCCGCTGTGCGATGCCACTCTTCGCGTTGCAATGCTTTATGACGCAATTCTTCACTACGCAACGCCACGCCATGCTATGACATACTACGCTCTGCCGTGATCTTCTACGCCCTGCTATGCCGTGCTCTGCGATGCATTGCGCACCCTCACGGGATCATTGCCCGGCTCGACATCCGACTGTGCGAATAGAGAGGATATCTACGCCATGGTAATGGAAGGGAACGAGGGGTAGGACCTCAGATATGACGCGAGCGCACCTAGCTTGCCCCCTCCCCCCTCCCCCCCTCCCCTCCCTCCTTCTCTGCTCTCCCCCCTCCCTCCCCTCCCCTCCTCCCCCTTCTCCTCCTCCCTCCTTCTCAGCTCCCCCTCCCTCCCCCCCCTCCCCCCCCCCCTCCCCCCCCCCCCCCCCTCCCCCTCTCCCCTCCTCGCCCCTCCCTCCACCCCTTGCTCGCCCAACGTCGCGCCGGCGAAGGTGGACGTGGGCAACCCCACGCCGGTGCTCGCAATGCTGGCGAGCCTGGTCTGGCGGTGCCTCTGCCTGGCCTGGGAGGCGTGCCGGCCTCCCTCCTCTTTCTTCCTCGGGTTTTTTCTGGGCTCTTCGAGGCCTGGGGAGGAGGAGGAGGAGGAGGAGGAGGAGGAGAAGGAGGAGGAGGAGGAGGAGGAGGAGGATGAGGAGGAGGAGGAGGAGGAGGAGGAGGAGGAGGAGGAGGAGGAGGAGGAAGAGGAGAGCCACGAACCGCCAAGCGACTGAGCCGTGTGAGTGGCATTGCGCCGGTCGGTCGGCTACGCTAAGCTGAGATCCCTTCATCCTTCACCACTTCGCCCTTTCATTCCTATGCTGTGACATTTCGTTCCTAACTCTTCACTCTTACGCTTGCACTTGTTGGTGCTCCTGAGGTATCAGTTCAAGTGACAATGCCACTTGCAAGGCCACCAGGCCACGACGGAACAGCACCTCAACTCCGACAAGTGCCTATTGCGCAATGCCACCACTATTTGCACGGGCGCCACGGCCACGACGTTAGCAGCCAACCCAGCTTGGCATCGTCGGGGATGCGAACGACGAGCAGCAGCACGCACACTGCTACGGGGAGCATCAGCATACGACCTACTCGACCAGCACACGCTGCAGCAGCTCGACTCAGCTCGGCAACTGCTCCTGGCGCACCAGTGCGCGCAACAACCTTCACGACACCCACCACAAGCCCCCACAATGGCAGCACCGTGGAGGTTAACCGCGAGTGGCTCAGGCACTGCGCCACCACCCTGGAGATCAACCTCGAGCCGCTCTCCAAGCAGAGGACCGTCACCAGGCCCCAGTCCACCAGCGACTGGAGCAGGCTACGAACGCTGGGAAGACAACCGCTGGGCGGAGCAGTGGGCCAAGGACCACCCCGACCGCTATTGAGTAACGGCTGCGACGGCAAGGGCAACAACGGCAAGGGCAAGGGACATTCCCCGAAGCCCTACGGCGACGACGTCGAGCCCGACAACCGCAACCAGAAGGGCAACCACAATAACATCACGGGCACGGGGAAGTCCTAAGCACAACCCGAACAAGACAACGCGCCCGAAAATAATGATATCGCCCAGGACTACAACGACCACGTCGCCAACGCGATCAGGAACATCATGCCGATGCGTAAAGTTTTTGCGGTCCGAAGACCGGGTTGGATATCGCCGCCCACTGGCCCCGAGCTCAGACGCCACTGGAAGAATGCCGAGCTCATCGAGCAGAAGCGGTCAGCTGGAGCCGTCGCGAAAAACAGATGCAGCCGCCCGCGCCGCCTTCATGAACGCCATGATCTTCACATGTGTGCCCTCAGCTGAACAGGCCAAGGAGATGGGCAACACCTAGCGGGCCGCGGAAGTCTGCGGCGAGCACATCAAACAAGGCGCGCCTGACCCAGTCAGAGACATGCATGAACGAGTTGATGGGCAAGATCGGCGAGCTCAACGCGCTGCAGCGCGACATCCGCATTGCCAGGGGCGTCATCTACAGCCATGCAGGTGACGCCGACGACGGCGAAACTGAAACGGCGCAGCGGGGCGCGCCGCAAGGAAGGGCCCCTTTTACCAGCTCCTAGATGACATGCAAGGTTGGGAGAATGGGTTGATGGCCAAGACGTCGGCGCGCTACTGAAACCCTCGAGAGAGGACCACCGACGAATGGCCCAGGACATCGAGCAGAACAACGAAATCTGCGCCCTTCAGAGATTGCAAGGGAGCATGGTGGGTGGCAGCGTCGGGGGGCAGCGCCAGCCCGTCACCGCCAGGCCGTCGCTGAATAACGACATCGACAACGCGAAGATGACCTGCGAGAAGCTGGCCGCGCATCGCATATTCCTGCGAACCAAGAACATGGCAGCCCTCAGTAGGGCGGAGGAGCAGGAGCTCGAGGCGATCGGGATTACCGCGGGGGAGATGCCGGAACACCGCGCTCATGCTGGCATTGACAGGCTACGTGGCAAGCTCAGTGCCGCGCGGGAGAAACACATCGGCAGCAACAGCGATCGCGCCGCCGCGCAGCAGCAGCTGCGAGAGGCTGCAAGGCCGGCGCGCGAGAGTTCACCATGCTTCGACGTGGCCAAGGAGGCCGAGCAGCACATCGCCAGCTTTGAAGCGCATGCTGCCGTCAAGGACCGTAACGGTCATATTCTTCTCTGCCGTGTACATGGGAGTGTAGAGAACAGGCGCCCACTCCCAGAACGAGCTACGTTCCCGGGAGAAGGGGTCGGACTGGAGGAACTGGGGGAGATGCGCGGTGGGCGCGCCGATGAAGCACCGGAGGCGTGCCACTGCGCGCAACGCGCCGCCAGGCTTGCGCAGGAGCGACTGGTGGCCCTCTTCGTGCGCATGCCCAACGATGAAGATGGCCCACATTCAATTGCGCCACCGGCCGACCCCCTGCCCTCGCGGAGTTCTGAAATGGAGGGGGCCCAGCCAATGCAGTCGCCGAGTGGCCGGGCGGCCAGGGGCTCAGTCGCGTTCGGGGTATTGGTGTCGCAACGAGCGGCAGAGGGGCAACGACAATTTCACCCGTCTGCTCCGACCAGAACGCCAAGAACGGCGGGCGCCTCGTCGGCGGGGCAATCTGGTGTAATTGACGGCGAATGCCCGCCCCGCGGCAAGTTCTGGGGCGCGGGGATCTGCGCCGCTAGGGCAGCCTGCCGACGGGGTCATCTCTATCGCGCTTGACGCTCCATTTCAGAGGGCGAGAAGAGACGGCGGCCTCGCGACCATTGAGGCGCTCGCACCAACGGCCGAGATTCATCGGCGCGCCCGGAGCGGATCTCCCCGACCACTGGCGCGCGAACGCCCGGCGCCCGCGACGAGGAGTTCAGGTGCGCAGAGAACGCGAAGGGCAACTTTCGACCGCGGCGAGCCCCTCTGCGTCGTTCCCTTCGAACCAGTAGCAGCAGCCGACGTCGCGACCAGAGGCGATGCAGCCCAGGCAGAAGGGGCTGCAATGGTAATCCACAACCGGAGGCGGCGTGGCGCGGGCCCAGCCAGGGGCCGCGCCGCCGATGTTGAGTCTGGAGCGCCGCAATGTTCGTGCGACCCAGACGGGGGCGACCCGCCGCGACGGGACCACGGCGACTCTCAACGCATCGCGGGGAATATGATTCAACTGGTGGAGCTTCGCGGCCCGCAGACATGACGGGGGCCAGGCGGAGTGCGAAGCCAAGCGGGGTCCGCGCTCAGGGCAGCGGACATGCGGGCGACGTAGTGAATCCGCGACGACCACGCGATTGCGACGACGCCACTGAGCACCGACCCGCCAGCGCGGGCGCAGGATGGAAGTCAGCAGCGACCTAGCGTAGGAGAGCGAGTTTAAGTAAGGGTGCGGGCTGCCAACTTCAACCTCTACGACCGCCTGACCACCTACCCGGGGATGCGGCAGCAGGTCGCGGCCTCGGCAGTGACGACGTACTTTGCGCCCATGCTGCAGGATCTGGCGCGACGGACCCTGCTGCCCAGATCCAGCGTGGTTTACGGCCGCCCGACGACGGGCCCGTGCCCACGCGAGAGGGCCAGTCACCTGGAGGCCCCAACTACGGACATCAAGCGAGACAAGCGGTCCGCTCTACTTTTGTCGCGACGGAACCGATATCCTCAGACGCAGCTCCACGGTGGCCAGCGAGGTTCCACTCGGCGGCCGTCGCGCACCGGAGCCAGCGCCGCCGTGGTTCAACGGGGCAATCAAGCGGGTCCGCCTGTGCACCGACTGCGCGCGTTAGACCGACTCGGCCAAAGACGCTCGCGCTGTCATCGCCACCATCGAAGGCGACGTCGGCTTCGCCTGCGCCGGCGCGGCGGCAGCTGGAACGACGGGCGCAACCTGTGCAGTCAAAGGCAGGGCGACCTCAGCGACCTCGGTCATCTGCATGGGTATATTCACAAGCCTGCGTGCAGCCATGCGCCAGCGACAGTCCGCACCGTCTCTAAAGTGGCCATGGGGCTGGTGCGAGGCAAGTGCAGCACGAGCCAACGGCGAGCTGACAATGCTGAGCGCACGCGACCACGTTTGCGCCCACGCTGGACATGCATGAACTTGCTGACCGTGTTGCCAAGACGCAAATCTCGAACGAGACATCAGCCCCAAACCACAATCGGCAGAGGCATTCGACGCCACGCACCAAAAACAGTGGGAGTGGATCCACCAAGCCGACCAGAATATTAAGAGCCGACCAGCATGCTAAGAGAGCAGATCCCAACTTGACCAATCAAGGCATGGTTGCTGGACCTCCGACAGAGCGGGCGGCGCCCGTGCGTATCCAGCATGGCGACGATCAAGCCAGCAAAGTGGCGAACATCGACCTCGACGCTATCGCCGTCGACGCGAGGAACCCCGAGGAACCCGCCTGCGCGGGGGCGGGGCAGCAGCGCGAGATCATGGGTCGAGGTCATCTACCACCAGCTGAAGGACATGAAGGCCCACCTCGCAGAGGAACGGCCCATATTCATGGCTTGCACTTCATCTCCCGCGGGGGCGGCAGCAAGAAACAGGCGTTCCCTGCGTGTCAACGTTTGCCTGCCTTGCGCGGAGACCGGGGCCCGAAGCTGCGTGCGACCCAGCCGCGTCGATGATGCTCGACGTGCGAATCGTCGCGCCAGGGTGACGTGGAACGGTGGCAGTCGCGCGTGCCATTCGCGGCCGCTCAGGTGACGAAAAGACCGACACCTTCTGGACGGACCTAACGTGGCGCTGAAGTTGAGCACCGACCTTTTCTCGGTTGACGCCGACGCACCGACGGGGGCGATCGTCTCGGACTCCATCGGGGACTGCGGCGAGAGACCCTGTGGCAACGTTGCTGGCAGTCGTTTCCACCAGTGCCTGGATATCTTCAAGCTTGCGGCCGGCAGCGCAGCGGTGGAGCCTCAGGGGCCACTGTGCACCTACAAAGAGGACAGCAATAAGGAGTGTATCGACTGCATTGCCATATCGACCTGCGACAGAGACGACGCGAAGGGCGTCGCGGCCATGGGCGACATCCACGTGGTCCAGGGTAGCTAAGGTCATCTGGCAGTCATGACGCAGCGCGCCTACGTGACCATTTCGCACGCCGAGCACGCCGTGCCACGGGTTAACCCGACGCTGATCGCCAATCCACCGCGCCAGAAGAAATCCAATTCTGTGCTGAACAAGATCGACTTATAACTTTTGGGAGTAGACACTGACGACGACAACGCCCTCCGCCTCGACAAGAAGGGCAGGGGGCCGCGGATAATGCCTGCGAGCAAGAGGCGAAGCGGGTGCGCAAACCGGATATCACCGAAATCATTCGTAGGGCCGCGTATGCGGCGTGCGTGTCAGATGCCGCGTGGAGCATGGGGGACCGCGCCCAACTCTACCAGTGCCCGTATCCAGACTGCCAAGTCCGCATGCCAGCTCGCTGGAGCCACGGCGCCCGCCATCGCTGCAGAACGCGCCCTGCGAGACTCGACAACGCTGACAACTTCTTCCACTCAAGACTACGAGTGGTGCGCCACCGGGCAGTGCGCGACGAGCTGCGCTCTGCCATCGCGGATTTCCTACAGCAGTCCCGGAAGCAGCCGAGTTCGAATCTGTGAATTGTCAAGGGCGAATTCTACGACAAGCGTGCTGGCAGCTTCAAGGGCGCGAGCGACAGCCAGGACTCATCATGGGAATGGGGCGGGGGTGAACTTCTATCGCGATTCGGTGGGCAGCACCCCTGGGCGACGACGGTGCGCCGCTCTGCCGCTGACGCCGACGGCGAACCCATTGCAAGGGCCTGCCCGGGCAGGGGCGGAGCTAGATTGTTTCGCAAGTGCCGTCCGCGCCAATATTCGCATCCTGGGCGACGTCGCCCAGACCTACAACGAACGCGCGAATCATGCTATCAAACATCGCGTCAACGTGGGCCCCCCCCCCCATCGCCAACATTGTCACCTAGTGCGAGTTGGCCGTCAGTTTTCATGTCGCCAAACCCAGCGGGGCAAGGGGGTGCAGACAAGATGGCAGACGACATGTGCCGAAGCGCCAGCGCGGAGATGGCCCGACGTGTGCCATCTGCTGATCGTCAAATCGCATATGGCCACCGCCGAACCCCTTGTCTCACAAGGGCGGATGGCAGGCATCATTCGCCAAGTGCGCGACCCGCAGTGCGCAACTCGGAGACAGGAGGGCGGTTCTATCAAACAACGTGGTGGCCAGGCATCGCCGCGTGCATGTCGGACAAAGCTAGAGCAGATCGCTGCGACACTACTGCGTGGTGTTCAATGCGGAGCACGACCCGACAGCATCGCGGACTTCGTGACGCATGCGTTCCTGGCCGACATCAACATTGTACGGGGCCGAGGCGCCGGCGGTGTGGTACTCTGTCTTTACCTCATTTTTTATATGAAAAATTTCCCGTCAGCGACGATGATCTCCCAGAGCTGCCAGGCAACGTGGAAGTGTCTGAGGTGCTGCGGCCCACCTCCCCGATGACGCCGTGCACGTTGCAGAGACGATGGGCACCTCGTGGCCTTGCCGAGAGACGCTCGCGCAGGCCTTTGCGCGACGACGTGGGGGTCCAACCGGCTTGCGTAGCCGCGAACGGGCGCCCGATCAGGGGTGGCAGTGTTTGTCTTCTTGTTCGACGTCGCCATCGCCCGCGTCACCGAGGCCATTGCCGAGGACATGATCGAGGAAGACGTCGCTGCAACACCGATCACGACAACGACCAGATGCCAGTTTATGCGCGCGGCCGACAGGCAAGCCGTGGACACGACGGCGGTGCGTGCCTAAGAGACGCCTCTTTCGCAGACCTGGCCGCGCGCGCCGCCGTAGCCCGCGGCCTGGCCGCGGCCGCGCCGACCGCGCTCCTGGAAGTCGTCGAATCTGGATCGCGAGCGCGCGGCGTGCGACCCAGCGCCAGAAAGACCAATCTCATGCCCCTGCTGTTCGGCGCCGCAATCGCCTCCACAGCCGCGATGGGCCCCGAGATGAAGAAGGGGGCCGAGAAGGCAATGGTAGGCAGGGGGCCACTACGAAATCGTATCTTCAAACGCGCATCCCAACTGACAAGGTTCCATGATGCTATCTACATTATCACGCCACGACCACCTCTGGAGTGACCTCGCCGAGGCTGACAAGAAGATGATGGCAGCGGAGTGCGTGAAGGGATGCAGACAGGCTACCGGCCACCACGCATTGAGCGGCAAAGCAGACGGAGCAGCCAATTTGCAGGTGCAAAGCGAGGCTTGCAGGCTACCCCGTGACGTTGCCAGATGTGCGCGGAAGCCTATTACTTCGCGCGCCCAGTCTAGCTGGGGCTCCTGGGCGAGGACCTCCAACGCGACGACGGCTGGGCAGATGCGATCGCCCAAGACACAGAACGGCTGTTCGAGTATCTCCACCAGGACGACAAACCAACACCGACAACCGACCCTCGGGGAGTTATTCGAGCGGTGCGTGACGAACCAGACAAGTTCAAAGTAATTGTCAAAAGTGTGGCGGCACAGCATCTATGACGACAGAGTGACAAAGCGCGCCAGGAACGATGGTGACAAGGCATGGAGCCGTACCATATCGCAATTGAGATTCCGCCGGTCCCGAGCATGAGCGGGGCGCACCTTGCCAGACCGGCACGGGGCTCAAACGTGCGTGGCGTGCAGCTACCAGTCGCGCGCTTGCGCCAGATTGGCCAAGCATCTCCAGGCGGCTCCACCATGCGCGGTGCCATGGGCGACAGCCGCGCCAGCCTTCAGAGACGACAGGGCCGAGAAGAACCGCGGGGCCATGCGCGCACTCCAACGGATCACCATCCGAGCAGGCAGACCGCCCGATTGCAACCAGATCACGAGCTACAAGACGGACGCATTACCGACATGTCAAACATCTAGACACGCGGCTCGCGGCAAGATGCCTCCGGTGGAGCTGCCGGCAATCGGCCAGAATGCCCCCGACCCGGATGCCGCGACCTGCGGGGGGCCCCGCGCGGCTCGCCCCCCACCCTCGTAGCGGCCACCGACGGGGGGGATACCTTCAGGAGTGGATGGGGCACTTCCCGCCGCCGCGCGCCACGCATACCTGCGTGCTCTCCATCGACATCGCTACCCGCGCCGCCGCAGGCGACGTGTCCAACTGGATCACCTTCGGTTTCTGGATCAACCAGGTGCGCGGCGGGAAAGCAGCAGCCATTGTGGCGGGTCCATTGCGTGAAACGTGGGGTGCAGCTGGCACGCGAGACCTTCCTCGCGCCCAACATCAACGCCGACCCAGCAGGGGGCAACCCTGGAGCCTCCACTACTTGAGGGGCCGCGAGAATGACCAGATCGGCATGGGGAACCAGCTGCTACGCGCAACAATTTTCACGCTGTGCGTTACCTACGCCACTGTGATCCCAGCCATTGCGGGGCACCCCGATACCGCTTACGACAGAAGACGGGTGCCCAGCAGTTGGCTCTTGCCAGACATGCACCACCTACTTTCCGACCTGCGGTACGATTCATATCATACCAGGATTTCTTGGACGTCTGACCTGGGGGACCACTGCCGGTTCACCAGGAAAGGGCACCAGCAGGAAGCGAAACGGTATGGGGCTTCATGGGGCCACGCAGAGAACTTTGACAACAACGTCGACTTCGACCTCCACTGTGCTACGACTTCCGTTTCCGAATGCCATGGGGTCGCAGATTGGGACGGAGAACCGCTTGTGCGGCTCGCATCAATCGGGGCGTTTTCCCTGGCAGGCGCCACTTCAACTGCCAGTTGGGCCGCGTCTACCAGAGGTTCTCGTACGCCTGACCTGAAAGGTGGCTGCCCTTCAAGCTAGCCGTGACACCGAACGGCAGCGTTTTCGCAGAAGCAAGCACTATCGCATCTGACAATCCCTCCGGTCCCAGCAGACTCCATTCGCCCACGCGCCGCAGACATCTGGCTCAAGGACTCGGCAACGACCCTGCAGCTGACCGGTGCTTGCGCCACCCAGTTCGGCCAAGCCATGGACCAGCCCGGGCTGCGGCCGCCTGTTGATCTGCAGTGGGGCAGACCGCTTGCCGACGGCATGGGCCCATGTGATGATCTGCGAGGCGCCTCGTGCCGTCGATCCTCCCTCCTCCGCCTTCCATTTTCCTTGCGGCTGGCTCCGCCGACCTTGACATTGGGTATCGGGAGGGAGGCCCTGGGAAGGCCGCGGACTCTCGGAGGCCTATTTGTGTCTTGGAAGGCCTCTCGGGGGCCTCTCGGATGCATGTTCTAGGTGTCTTGGGGCGTCTGGGTGGAGTGCTGGCGGCCCAAAGGGTATAAGTTTATTGGCCCTGTGCCCAGTTCGCCACCGTGCCTAGGTTGTGGGCCAGAGGCCTTTTGGATGCATATCGGGGTCTCTTGGGAGATCTCGTGGGAGCCTCTTGAAGGCAATTCTGGAGCCTGTCTGGGCCTTTGGGGGGCCTCAGGGGGTCTCTTTGGACCTCTTGGGGCTCTCTTGGGGCCTCTTTGGTGCCTCTTGGGCGCCTGCTGGTGGTCTCGGGGTGTTCTTGGCTCGACATTCCAATTTGGGTTCCCCCTCTCTTGAGCTCCTCTGGGGGACGTCTTGGGGCCCTCTTGGGCCGTCTTGGGTGCGTCTTGGCGCTCTCTTGGGCCATTTTGGGGCCCTCTTTGGGGTCTTGGGTTGTCTTTAGCCCGTCACGGGGGTCTCTTGGGCCGTTTTTGGGCGTCGGAAGGCCCATTTCAAGGAACTCAATGATTTTTGTCTCTTGGGGCTCTCTTGCGGGCGCTCTTGGGGCCCTCTTGTAGCGTCTTTGTTTTTTCGTGCTAGGCCGTCTCGAGGGCATCTTGGCCGTCTTGGAGCGCTCTTTGGCAATCTGAGGTCCCTCTTGGATTACGTCGGGCCTGAATGGGCAAAAGAAGGCCGAACTTGCTCGAAAGCGACCGGGCGACCGTATCCAGGCCCCCCCCGCAGAACCCCCCGGGAGCCCCCGGGGACCCCCCATGACCCCCCACTCCCCAGACCCCTCCCCGACCCACCCCCAGGACCCCCCCCTGGGGGTGGGGAAGGGATCCAAGGGAAGGGTCCCCCCCTCGATTCGATAGCGACCTCGATTGCGACCTGGCTCGATTCATCTCGGATTGACGAGCGAGCCAGGGAGGGTCTTCGAGAGGGTTTCCGAAAGTTGAAAAGCGAACCGGATGAAAGCGATAGATCTTTCCCCGGGACCAATCCGAGACGACTGGCCCAGAATTTTCTCTCTCACACACGCCGACAGGGTCGGTGGATACATATGAAACCTTCCTTTCGCACCCCTGGGCGCCTCGGTAGGGCAGCCCATCGCCTGAGACTTCTATGACACTGCAGCTTGAATGTCGCGGCAGTTATAAGGACCTACCACACCAGGTTTTCAATTGGGGCTCTTGCCTTAGCGCCGCACGCAGTCGTCTTGAACACTTGCATCAGCTTTTTTACGAATATGCAGTACACGTCGTTGTCAGCATGTGCTGTCGCCTGAGCGCCGCGCGCATTCGTTTTGAACACTTGCGACATGTGCAAGTGTGGAATCCAGGTCGATTCCAATCCGGGGCTATCGTTCAGTTTGGCCTGTCCCTTTACAGGAGGAAAATTTAAAAATAGCCGACAATAGTCAGGGGACGATGTTTGATAATTATTGAGTATTTTGATATTTTTAGAAATTTAGTTGAATCTTTTTTTCGTTTAAAATTCGCCTGTAGGGGGACACGCCCGACCCGATGCTATCGACTTGTCACCGCGCGCGTTCGTCTTGACACGTGCAGCTGTTGCATGGACGGAGGGCGGCGTCTTGTCAACATTGTGCTGTTGCCTTTGTGCACCGTGCATTCGTCTTCCCAGGCTGCAGCAGTCACAGGAATGCAGGGCGGTTCCTGCTCAACATGGGGAGATCGCTTAGGATTTTCTGGAACTTGCGACCAGAACCCTCAGCTTACGTAGCAGCTGCACGAGCAGATGGCAGTTCTTTTCGAACGGGGGAGCTCCTGGGGAGCTCCTGGCCAGAAGGTGCACTGCTGGGCAACGCTTGTACGGATGGGGGCGGTCTTGTTTCAAAGCGGGGATCTCTTTGAACACCTTGTTGAATTGTCGGAGGTTGATAGACCTCCTACCCTGACACGTCGATCAAGGAATTGGCCGTTTTCGGAATTGGCCGTTTTGCGGGTCCAGGTCCGTCGGTTTCGGTCTTAGGCCGTTTTCACGAAGGGGAGGTTTATTAAAGGGAGGTTTGCCCACAGCCGAAATTGGGTAACCATACCTTTTCGCATCCCCGATTGCGCGCCAGAGGGATGTACGGCTCCCGCCTGAGTAGCGGGTCCATGGTGTGCTGGTCTCTCCAAGGGGGCGCTGCCTGTAGTGAGAAGGAAGGCTCGTGTGGTCTTATGAGGTGGGGGGGGGGCTTGGTGCCCAAGGTCTTGCCAGGGGGCGCTTCCTGCAGTGAGAAGGATTCTGAGGTGGGGGGGCTTGGTGCCGAAGGTCTCGCCAGGGGTTGCTTCCTGTAGTGATGAGGGAGGCGCGTGGGGTCTCATGAGGAGGGGGCTTGGTGCTGAAGGGTGTGTTGCAGCATCGCTGATGTGTATTGGGCTTGCTCTGGTCCTCCTCCTCCTCCTCCTTCCCGCCCTCGTCGGCCACTCGCTGGACGTGGCTCGGCTCCTGGTGCTGCGTTTCCGCTTGCATCGGCACCTCCTGCATGCCAGGCGCCGTGGCCATCCTGGAGCGTTATTCTGATCCTTAAGGTTTTGGCATTGTTCGCGCGGCTTGTGCAGGCACGGATCTTCCACGCGGTCGGCAAACTCCGACGACTCGCGCAGCGCCCAAAGAGGGGCGGAAAGGCGAACTCGGCCTCCGATCGACGATGCCTCCTCCTCCCCCTCCTCCCTCCTCCCTCCTCCTCCTCCTCCTCCTCCTCCTCCTCCTCCTCCTCCTCCTCCTCCTCCTCCTCCCGTGCCGCCTCCCCCCTCTTCTCCTTCACGTCCCCCTCACCCCACCCCTCGTCTCTCCTTCGTCCTCCCTGCTCTCCCTCCCTCCGTCCCTCCTCCTCGTCCTTCCGGTCGTCCTCGTCTTCCCTTCGCCGCAAGCGGCGGACGGGGCGAGAGGTCACGAGGCAGCTGCAGCTGAGCGGATGGATGGGCCGCAGGACGAAGCTGAGAATGGGCCTCCGTAGTCGGGACAGCTCTCTGCTGAGGTGGCGCCCCCCTTCTGCCTGGCGGCACTGCTCGGGCGGGAGCGCTGACCCAGACTTGCCCTGGAAAGCTTTCGAGGCGCGCATCTGGAACTATCCCATCGGGAGAAGCGGCGTCGAGAAGCCACCTGGCGCGTCGGCAGGGCCAGGACTGGGATGAACCGATGTCGCCGCGCTCTGGAGCGGCTTTGGAACGCTCTGACACGGCCGCGGCGCCCAATACGTCCTCCAGAAGCGCCAGATCTCAGAGACCCCCGATTCGTCCTGGTCCGATTCTGTCCCGGTCTTGCCTTCGCCCTCTCTGCGCTGCCTCCCCGCCCGCCAGGTGGACGTGCAGACCAGCGGCGGCATGCCGAAGGCAGCGCTGCGTGCGAAGGTGGTCAAGCTGGAGGACGGCGGGGGCGTGTTTCGGCGGCGCGGCGGCAGGCAGAGGGGCGGGTCTTCCCAGAAGGCTCAGAAGGCCTCGGGCCTTCTGAGAAGCTTTCTCCTCCTCCTCCTCCTCCTCCTCCTCCTCCTCCCTCCCTCCCTCCCTCCCCCTCCCCCTCCCTCCCCCTCCCTCCCTCCCTCCCTCCCCTCCCTCCCTCCCTCCCTCCTCCCTCCTCCCTCCCTCCCTCCTCCGCCTCCTCCGAAGACGCAAGAAGGCTTCTCGTGAGGCGTGGGGTCTCTGCAGAGCCCCGCCGCCTGTCTGAGAAGGCCTGCCCCCTCGAGCTTCCCCCCTCGGCGTGCCGCCGAGTTCTGCTGCCGGAGCGGGCCACGAGGCTGATCGGGTTTCGTTGTGCACTCGTGCGCGTCTTCGTCAAGCATGTTTACAGTCGGCCCAGATTAGTAGGTCGACCCTGCGAAATCAAGGGTACCCTTGTGTCCTGTGTTTCGCGACCCACGCCTCCTACATTCCTGTGGCAATGTGGCCCTCGGAAGGGTCTTATGTCCTCTCGCGTGTCCTCTCCAATCAAGTCCGATCCGACTGTACTCGTACGACAGATAGAGAGAACCAGTTGCATAACCATAGTCTTCGCGCGGATCTCTGAGGTCGGCGCTGGCCCTCCCCCCCTGGCGGCGCCTCTGGCGCCACCCCTGGTGCGCTTCGCGCGCCAGGGGAGCGGGGGGAGGTCAGCGCCGACCCAGGAACTCCGCGCGGACCTCCGCACGTTTATGTTAGTGTGGTTTTTGATTGTCCTCACCCGTCAGGACGATTCGGTTTCGCTAGCCTCCACCTTATCCTCCTCCCTCTCCTCCATTCTTCTTTTCCCTGTGAACAAATTCGTCCCTGTCGCACCCCGAGACGTGTGGGTAGGGCGGGCCAGACGTTTTGCCTGAGACCTCCTCCGAACAAGGGCAACAGCAAACAACGTGTGTGACAAAACAAGCAAGTGTGATGCAACACACCGTATAAAAGGCGTGATCAGACACTTGTTATCACACTTGTTTTTTCATCACACTTGATTCTTTTCATCACACTTGTTTTCTTATACCGCTTGTTTTTTCCACATGTTTGATGCGGATTCTCTCCCCACCCGCAGCTCACCTCCTCCCCGACGCCCGCTCGGCGGGCCCAGCCTGAAGCCTGGGAACGAGCAGCGGCTTCAGAGGACGGAGGGCGCGGGCCGTTCGCGACACGCGGCTCTCGCCTCGGGTGCCGCGCACGCTCGTAGGACAGTCTGCAGCAGCTTCGGGCGGAGAAACAGAAGGAAGTGCCACAAGCTGGGCATCATGACGACGCGATAATCACCACCCACCAAACCACCCCGACCCAGCCCGAAGGCCTCCATTTGCCCTCCATTTCCAGTGTGGGGGGGTCGGGGAACATCGAAACGACACATTTGGAACCCGTACCCCCCCAACCCGACATTCGGGTCTTCGGGTTCGGTTGGGGTGGTCTGGTAGGTAGTCAAAACCAGACTCTTCCACTTAGGATTCGAGGACGGGCGGCTTTCACAGTCCGGCTCTTGCTTCGCGCCGCGTGCAGTCGTCTTAAGATGTTGTGCCAGTTTCAACGACGAATGCTTTGCTCTGGCTCATCCGCTCTCTGCTCGTGCGGGTCCTCTGTGCGGGTACCTTCTCCGGCACTGGCCGTGGAGACCAGTCTACGCACGTGCGTGTTTCAGTTTACAGTTGCCTGCTGGTTTCTCCCCTCGGTTGCCTCCTCTTCCCTCGTTCTCTTCCCTTCTCCTTCCTCTCCTCTTCCTTCGTCCTGTTCCCTCTTCCCTCCTGTTGCAACTGCATTGTCGATTTGCCATTCAAGCCATGGTTCATAGCATGTGTTTGCCGTTTGCAGGTCGGCTTGTGCGGTGTACCCAGTGTGTCGAGCGACCCTCGATTCGCGATAAGATTGTGTCACCTGTAATGCTTTTAGGTGGGGATAAGTTTCAACAAGTATGGACGGCGGGTGGTTTTCAAAATATGACTTTCGCCTTGGCGCCGCGTAAATTCGTCTTAGGATTTTGCAGCAGTTTCGAGTATGGAGGGCGGGCCGTTTTCAGAAGGTGGCTCTCGCCTTAGTGCCGCGCGCGTTCGTTTCGAACATTCGCAACAGTTCAAGGGATTCGTAGGCTTGACGTCTTCTCTCCGCGTTCTCGGTCTCCTCGTCCTCCTCCTCGGAAACTCGGTCTCCTCCTGCTGCTGCTCTCCTTCTCCACTGAGGACGAGCTGCAGAAGGTGGACAAGAGCTGGCAGAAGTCCCGGCGGGACTACTTCAAAGAGCTCTGCCACCTGCGCGATCAGGTCCTCGTCCTCGGGGAGTCCTCAAGCGCGCGTCTCGCCCCTGTCCCTGACTCCCTCGCCCCCTCCCCCTCCTCCGCCTTCCCCCCCTCCTCCCATCACCAAGCATTGTACATAAAACTGGCCTTCAGGGCAACAGCGAAAACAAGTAAGAAGCACAAGCAAATACGACGCAGCATTCCGCAATATGATGAACCATTGCACCAGTGTTACCTGCAATAGAACTTGCCGATTGCAGCACTGATGCAGACTTTGACAGCAGATGCAATGACATTGGAGAAGGGCCCAAACTTGCTCACCAAGACTATCACGAGCATCACCAGCAGCGGGTTGCAGATTTTCTGGACAAGCTTGACGACACTCACCGCACAGCTCAAAGCGCTCACCAAACAACGACGCACTACAGCACCAGAAAAACCGGATCATCGGAAATCCCTCAGCAAGCAACTATTACGACTGACCAGGGCCGTTAACCGCGCTGAAACGAACGCCAACTTTGAAGAACATGCTTGTCAATTCAAAGGACCGAAGAAGACTTTTGGGCTGAAGCGTCATCCACTGGCACGGAGGAGACAGACAGACAGAGCATAGCAGACGTCTTCGCCGCCTTCTACGAGAAGCTGTACAAGGACCCGCATCGCGCAGAAAACCCCAACAACGACCCAGAAAAACACAGAACGACACAACCATCCCACCTTTCATAGCGGACGAACTCCACCAAGCAATCCGCCAGCTCAAAAGCGGCAAGCGCACAGACTACAGCAGGCGGCGCTACCATACAGGACCACCTTTTACCATTCTACAGTGGTACCATCAAGACCAGACCCCCCTGGACCAATGGAGGAGCACCACCATTACTGTGATCCACAAGTCTGGCAACCCGAAGATCCCAAGCAACTACAGACCAGTTGTACTCATACCACTGCTACCTATAAGACTATCCTTCTGGTGATGAGGAGGTTGAGGGGTGGGGAGAAATAATTAAGTGTTGGCCAATGCGATGGTTGTGATGATGACGATGCTGGTGGCGCGCCCTCGAGTTAGCGGCGACGCGTGATGACGATGTTGCGATGCGATGTAATATCACTAAAGTCACCGCTTTCTATCTCACAACCAATGTCGCAATCTACCTCACCGTCGATCTCATGTTTGATGCGATTATCATCGATCGCACTGTCGACTTCACTGTCGAGACCTGGGCGGGACATCCCAGGCCACCGCCCGCCCACCGCCGGCGGAACACCGACGGGACGCCAATGGGACCCCAACGGGACAACACGGCGGGACGCCTCGGCCACCGCGCGCCCCCCGGGGGGCGGAGGGGCGGTGGTCCACTGCATCCGAATCGCTCTAGCGACGGCGGGGTCGTTCCTCTCGCGCGCTCGCGCAGCTTCGCATTGCCCGCACGCGCGAGACGAACATGACACCGAAACCGCTTTCCCGGTGGGGGTCTCTCCGTTCCACGGCGATCTCACCGCCCAACCTCCGATACAAGTTGTTGTCTCGACTCCATTGCAACCGGCTGAGCTCTCTGCTTGATTCGCAACACTGCCTTGACAAGGCAGGATCCGAAACAATTATCCGTAAGGGCTTCCCCCCCTGCCGCTGGCCACCTCTCTATCATAATGGGATATATCAGAGTCGCGTCGGTGCGTCTCGGCGCTGCCTTGGCGCATCGGGGAACATCATGCGGGGGCGGATAGGGATCATCAGCGCATATTGAGACGTTGGCGTCATCGAAGACGCCTGCGGCGAATCACCGCCGCCCCCTGCCCCTTTGGAAGCGCCTCTGTGGCCGACAGCTGGGCCAGAGTTTGGCCAAGCTATCGGGCCAGTTGTTTCCCGAGTCGGTTTGGAAAGACTTCGGGAAACGCATGGGGGAGCAAGAAGAGGAGGAGGGGGAGGATGAGGAACAAAGAGGATGAGGAGAAGGAGGAGGAGGAGGAGGAGGAGGAGGAGGAGGAGGAGGAGGAGGAGGAGGTTGAGGAGGAGGAGGAGGAGGAGGCCTCTTGGGCGCCTCTTGGGGCACTCTTGGGGCCTCTGGGAGCTTCCTGGGGGCCTGTTGGAGGGTTTTTTGGGGTCCTCTTCCTCCTTTTCCTCCTCTTCCTCCTCCTCCTCGCCCTCCTCCTCCTCATTCCCCTCATCCTTCCTCCTCTCCCCCCCACCCTCCTCCATCCCCCCTGGGGAGCTCCAGAGGACCCAAGAGCAGTGCCGATGGGGATGTGCAGTCTGTAATGGGATTGGCTTCAAGAGACCCGAGGGGGGCGAAGTGCATGTAGCCGCGTTGCCCGTTTGAGGCTCGGTGTGCGCAACCAGCGTGGAGCAAGATCGAGGAGCCGCCTTGACAATTTGGCCTGCTGTGCTGCTCCATTTTCGATCTGCTTCGTCCTTTCTTGTGCCTTCTCCCTCTCGCCTTCCAGACGCTGCCAGGTGCGGAGGCTCGATGGAAAGCTCATCAGTCACGTCTCAAATCTGGTGTACGAGGAGGACCCAGTCATGTTCTACAAAGAGGTTGAGCACCTTCCCGAGGACCACAGAGATGAGGGGCACATCAGCGGAATCGTAAAGATGGAGTGGGGGTTGAATGGGATGGGGAAGTTTCTTTCGGAAGGACCCTGCGAGCGGAAGTCACATATGACCCGTCCCGCATGCGTGAGCGGGCCCTGTTGGGGCCCAGAGCTTCCTGGGTTGGCCTTCATCACTTTTTCGAGCCCCTGGCTTTTCATTATGCACTTCGCTTTAGTCAACTGTCATGTTCTACTGACATTGCTGTCTGCACCCGCCGTCTTTTCTGCTTGGGGTCTCGGGGAGGTGGTAACCTCCTTCGGGCTATCCGGTCGTCTCCACGTACGGGATTGCGCGGGTTCGCCACCGCGGGAGGACCATCCACCTGCGCGTGGCCTCTCGCTTCCCCATATCTTGGTATGTGATCACGGGTCGCCACTAACCACTGCCAGCGTGCGCAGGCAGATGGCAGGCTCGTGATGAAAATCGATCTTCGCTTTTATTTCGACAGTCTCGTTGCCCGCATTCCACACATGGTACACCAGGGCCAGTGTGCCCAACGCGCCCAGAAACGTTCCACCGCTCGCTAGCTTCACCCCTCCTCTGTCTTCCCTCCTCCCTCCTCCCTCCTCCCTTCTTCCTCCGCCCTACCTCCCTGCCTCCCTTCCTTCCTCCCTCCCTCTCGCCACCCACCGTCTTCCCTCCCTCCCTCCCTCCCGCCTCCCTCCTGACTTCTCTCTTTGTCGTTCGTCCTCCGTCCTCTGTCCTCCCTCCTCCCTCCCTCCTCCCTCTTCTCAACCCAAGAAGGACACGCGTGTGCACGTCGCGGAGAT
>CAUYUJ010017429.1:109929-112429 GCA_963575745.1 Prorocentrum cordatum
GCCGGCCTGGTGGGGGGCACAGCTTCGCGTCGCGGCGAAAGCGGGGTGGATCACTAAGGCTGCCGGGGGCTCGATTCAGCGTCGGGCTCAGCTGCAGGTGATGGCGTGCCGCCTCGGCGTCGCCATCATGCAGGCGCTCGCCGGCCTCGGCGGGTGGGCCTTCGGGGACGCTGTCTCCCCGCCCGGGGCCCGCCTGGGTCCTCCCTCCCCTCCCTCCCCTTTCCCTCCGGCGGGCGGCGGCCTGGCGGGCGGCGGGACGGACGACGACGACGCTGACGACCTCCCTCCCCCTCCTGGTGGTGGTGGTGGTGGTCCCCCGGGTGCTGACACCCGCCCTGATTAGCTCCGCTTCAGTCCTGTGGTCCACCGGCCCTTTTCCCGCTTCGCGCCCGGGTCTACTGCGGCCCAGGGGCTTCCCAAGGTTTGAACAGCGCTGCGCGTTGTTTTAAACAGCAGCTAGGACAAAGGCACCCTGCTGCTTTCAATTCTCAGGAGGAGGAGGAGGAGGAGGAGGAGGAGGAGGAGGAGGAGGAGGAGGAGGAGGAGGAGGAGAGGAGCAGGAGGAGGAGGAGGAGGAGGAGGAGGAGGAGGAGGAGGAGGAGGAGGAGGAGGAGGAGGAGGAGGGAGGAGGAGGAGGAGGTTGAGGAGGAGCAGGAGGAGCAGCAGGAGGAGGAGGAGGAGTAGGATGATGATGATGATGATGATGATGATGATGATGATGATGATGATGATGATGATGATATGATGATGATGATGATGATGATGATGATGATGATGAGGAGGAGGAGGAGGAGGACGAGGAGGAGGAGGAGGATGAGGAGGAGGAGGAGGAGGAAAAGATTGAGGAGGACAGGGAGGAGAGGAACATGGGGAGGATGAGAAGGAGGAGGATACCGCGCTGACTTGGCGAGCGCCGCGCAGGTGTCCCGCGCCAGGCGAGCACAGCAAAGGGGGGGTCGGGAGGCCGACCCCCTGGAGGAGGAGTTGGAAGATGGATGGTAGAAGGAGGAGGAGGAGGAGGAGGAGGAGGAGGAGGAGGAGGAGGAGGAGGAGGAGGAGGAGGAGTAGGAGGAGGAGGAGGAGGAGGAGGAGGAGGAGGATGAACGGGAAGTGGCACCAGAGTAAACCACAGATGAACAAGCGCTGCTCCAATACACCCTCCCGTCCCAAGGCCCCGCCCCATGCGCCCCTACAAGTACTCTTCTCCACTGCAAGAAGCGCCCCCCCCCCCCCCCCCTTGAAAGACCATCACAGTTGGGCCTGCCATTTGGGCGGGGGTCCCGTTGTGAAATGAAAGTACTTCGCATTTTCAGGCGCGCCATCAGTAACGCGATAATCAATTACCAAACAGGACAACACATTGTCCAGCGATGTCCTTTGTTCGAAGAAGGTGCGCCTCCCCCACTCATGTAACTGCTGCACAAGTCTACATTTGCAGTCATGAGGTTCGAGGAAGTCCCAAGCGACAGCTCCGTGTTGACAAAAGACCGCCATGGATCCGCGCACCGCTGCGTGCGGTAACATTTCGGGTCGTTAGTCGCAGCGGATAGCGAGTCACCCTGCATCGTGCGAATCGTTTCATACAAAAAGCGAACGCGCGCGGCGCTAAGGCGAGGTCCCCATCTTGAATACGACCAGTGCTCAATCCTTGGAGCGGTTGCAGGATTTTGAAGTGAATGGTTGCTGCCCTAAAGCGAGAACCCCACTCCGAAAAGGAACCGCGTTCCATCCGTGAAGCTAACACGAACTTTGAAAACTGATGTCCGCTGCACTGTGGCGAGACCACCATTTTGAAAGCTACCCCTTCCATTCCTGATTTTGATGCAGGCATTTAAAACGAATGTGCGCGGAAGTAGGGCGAGAGGTACATTTTGAAACGACTCCTCTGCATCCGCGAAGCTTCTGGAAACTTTGCAGACGACTGTGCGCGACGCTAAGGCGAGAGTCAGTTTTTTTTCCCACTCCTCATCCATCCGTGAGACGGCTGCAGATGTTTCAGACGAGTGGGCGCGGCGTTGGAGGCGAGAGCCGCATTTTGAAAATGAGCCGCTGCCTATCCGTGAAGCTGTTACAACCTTTGGAGATGACTTTGCGTCGCGCTGAGGCGATAGCCAGATTTTGAGAACCGACCCCCTCCATCCCCGAACCTGCTGCACATTTTGACAAGGAACGTGCGCAACACGAGGGCGACAGCTACATTTTTTGAAAAGGAGCCGCTCTCCATCAGTGATGCTGTTTCGAATTTTCAAAATGAATGTGGGCGGCGCTTCGGCGAGAACCAGATGTTGAAAATCGCCCCCACTTCATCCGCGAAGCTGTTGCAAATGGTTCAGACGAATGCGCGCGGTGCTAAGGCGAGACTCACAGTTTGAAATCCACACGCCCTCCATCCGTGAGACAGTTGCAATTTTTAGACGCTTCGCGAAATCCCACCAGCCGCCCATCCAGAGTCGACGCCCCGGAGAGTTGCCGTGTGAGCAAGAAGTTTGGGGAAGTCGTC
>CAUYUJ010017429.1:114929-127429 GCA_963575745.1 Prorocentrum cordatum
GAATCCCGAAAGAGCATGCAGCTGGCGTCGCCGCCTACTATGCGTACATTTCTGATATCGTTGCGTCTTCAAGTAATCATCGGGCTAGCGCCGTCGCCCTCCATGCTGACATAGCTCGTCATGTAAGTGCTGCGAGCGCAGGGTGGCAGAGCATGCAGTATGGCTTCAGTATCCCAGGGAACGTGTACAGCAACGCAGAGAGCGGACCCGTGCGACCCGGGTATGGCTTCCCCGATCATTCCAGTGATGCGGGATCCGAGCAGGGATTTTACTCGAGTGAAGCTGCGTCTACTCCAAGGATGTGGAGTGAATATGGGTCCCCGTACGTGTCTTACTAGAGTTGCACTTATCTGGAGCATATGAGACGCATGTACACACATGTGAAGCAATTTGCACAGGCTGTGTAGCCAAAGTAGCCCTCGCTGGATGAGGATGATGATGAGGATGAGGATGAGCATGAGGATGCTGATGCTGCTGCTGATGCTGATGATGATGCTGCTGCTGCTGATGCTGATGCTGATGCTGATGATGTTGATGCTGATGCTGATGCTGATGCTGAGGATGATGGCGATGATGATGCTGATGCTGATGCTGCTGATGATGAGGAGGAGGATGAGGAGGAGGAGGAGGATGGCCACGACGACGATGTGGAGCTTGTTCTGATATAGGATGGCAAGAGGAGGTGCCACTGCTGTGTGCTAAGCATTTTCGGCCATCGCTCTGCTGAGTTGTTTGAACGCTTAATGCTTGTTTGATCTGACACCGTGTTGGCCCGACGACGATGGCGGCGTCTGGCCCCTTCGGTAAGTGTTCGGCCAGCACGGGGCCCACGCTCCCCGCTCTCGAGAGCCGCGCTCGTGCTTCGGATCTGCCTGGGCTCGGCCCGGGCCGGGGGCCCGTCAGCAGGAGGCCACTCTGCAAGGCATGAGGGGCGCCCTGCTGCCGTGCCCCCCTAATGCAGGCACGCCTGACAAGAAACTAGTGTGCCAGCAGGTGCCCCAGCGGCCCCAAGGGCCCTGGGGGCCCACCGACTTCTTGGGTGCCCTTCGGAAGGCTCATGGTGCACTGCGAACACTTTCCGAGAGTTCTTAGAGCGACTTTTTTCAATTGCATTTGGCTGCTGTGATCCTCCTTCTCCCGTTGTCTGTCTCATCGTCGTCGTCGTCTGCCTCCTCCTCGACTCACAGGGCTGCGGTCCGCGGTGCGGCTTGGCGCGGCGGCCGATGTCCCTGCGTAGTGCAGCTACTGATCTTTTGTCGACAGATGTGCCGAGCAGTATGCATACAGGGCCGATGGCCCTGCGTAATCAAGCTACCACATAGTGTCGACGGATGTGCCGAGCAGTGTCGACGGATGTGCCTGCGCCACCGCTTCGCCTCTTTCGGAGTAGGCCCCTGGTGGCATTGAATGCCTCTCGCGGCCGCCGTTTTTCTCGCAGGGTTACGGTCTGTGGCGCGGCTCCTCCTCCGCCTCCTCCGCCTCCTCCGCCTCCTCCGCCTCCTCCGCCTCCTCCGCCTCCTCCGCCTCCTCCTCCTCCTTGATCCTCCCTCTCCTCCGCTGCCCCCATCGCTCCCCCCTCTGCTTCCAGCCCTTTCTCTTCAGTGCAGGCCCGGGCCAACAATAGGTTTCTAGAGTGTTCCAGAGCCTTCCAGAGCGCTGTGTGGAGCGGCCGCGGCGCCGGATGCATCCTTGGGACCCGCCTGCTGTCAGGGATCCGAGTTGTCTTCGACCAGTCTTGTCGTCTGTGTCCTCCTCTCCTCCAGCTTGTCCCCTGGAGCTCCGGGCTGCGGTCTGCTGCGTGGCCTGCTGGGCCTCCCCCTGCGTGGCGACGCACGGGCTTGCCGAGCCAGCTGTGTGGAAGGACTTCGGCTCACGGGGCCGATCAATTCGATGTCCAGCAGCGCTGCCGTCGGCTTCTGTGTCGAGGGGGCCGCCGGAATCCGGGAGAGCGGAAGCTTACACCACCGCCAAAAGGTGGCCACCATCCCAACATTGCTTACATGTTCATGTGTTTTCGAATGTTTCTAGCATGATCGCCGTTTCCTCCGTAGGAGAGTCCAGGACGGCCGAAGATGCCCACAGTACCACCCCGAAACAGCACCAAGACGCCCAAGAGACCTTCCAGAGGTTCCCAGGAAGACCCTAAGAAGCCTGCTCCTACCCCTCCGACTCTCTTGCTCCTCGGTCCTCGACGTCCCTCTGTTTTGCTGCTGCTACATATTGGATCGCGTAACAAGAGAGCGAAGGCGAAAGCTCCCAAGCGTGTGGAAGCTGTGGCTGGAACCTAAGCGCGCGAAGTGCGCGAGTGCTTCTAGCACATACATATATGTGTTTCTGTCGTATTGTTACCATCTGTCATAAGTGTTACGAGGTCCAGAGTTCGCATAACTCTTGCTTGTAATTCTCCAAACAGTGTCTGCACTTAGGGTCTCTTACTTCTGTTCTCAGAAACTGGGCCGCTATGTAGCCGCCGTCGCTCCCCATTGCCGCCTCGTCGCCGCCCGTCTTCTAGGCCTGACGGCGGGCCTAGCGGCTATGTAACCGCCGTCGCCGCCCCGTCGCCGCATTGTCGCTTCCCGTAACTGGGCCTGTCTGTCGGTCTGGCGGCTATGTTGTCGCCGTCGCCGTACCGTCGCCGCCTAAATTGCACGACGTAGACTGTACCGCATCCATTGCATCACGTGGATGGAACCATCTCGACTGCACACTATAGGTTTCATATTATATGTGCATGCGGATGGTACGTGTGTGTATGTGTATGTGTGTATATGTGTATATGTGTATGGATATACATATGTATTTGTATATGTATGCGTGTATGTACCTACACATAGACATATAGACATATTGCACGACATAAGGTGCACACCATATATTGCATACCATCTATTGCACCAGTAGGTTGCACCGCATCGGTTGCACCACAACCATGTATATTTTGCAGCCCATCTGTCGCACCACATAGATAGCACAATATATATATATATATATATATATATATATATATATATATATATTGCAACGCTGAGACTGCACCACGTCGATTGCACCGCATAAATTGCCCACCGCATGAGTTTGCACTGCATCGGTTCTCTTTTGTCCAGAAAAAAAACACAGGTTCTACCACGTCCCCCCCGGGGTTAAATATTCACTTTTTCGATTGCAATTTACATATGATTTTGCCCCCTCGTCCACCCCAAATATGAATTTACACTATCGCAGGGGGGGCGGTATCGCCCCCCCCGCCATCCTTTGCAAGAAACACTTTGCGCACGCACTCGTTTATCACAAATCATAAATTTCCAAGAGCCCTAAGGAAAAAAACAGCGACACGAAGTGCACACGCGCGCGTCGTCGCGCGTGCATGCCGGAATCCTTCAAAAACCTTTGGTTTCGGAGAGATTTCAAAATTGAGTGTCCAAAAAACATACAACAGCACAGGGTGTCGCAACACTTATATATCAACATGCGCGCGCACTCTTGCGAATTTCTAAGAAAAACCATAGGTTTTTCAATCTTCCAGAAAATACTACCAAACGGGCCTCGCGCGCGCATGTCGAAATCGTCTGAACGCCCTTGCGCGCGTGCCGTCCGGAGAGTCCTCTACAACAAATGAGACGAAGTGCGCGCGCGCGTCGTCGCGCGCGCATGCCGAAATCCTTCAAACACCTTCGGTTTCGGACGGATTTCAAAATCGAGTGTCAAAACAACATTGGACAATGGTTCCACGACGCGGATTTTCAACAAAAGCGTGCGCGCGCGCTGTTGCGAATTCTTAAGGAAACCCTGCGTTTTCAACATGATCATAACATGCTATCAAACGGGCTTCTAGCGCACATGTCGAAATTGTTCGAACGCCCTTGCGCGCGTGCTGGGGTGGCACTATCCGTGTCAAATAAAACCGTGCGAGCCTCTCTTGCGCGTCTGCCGCGCGCGCATTTCGAATTCTTTCCAAAACTTCCACCATCGACGCGAAAACGCCGTCATCGTCGTCGGCGCGATCAGCATCGGCGCCGCCACTGTCCGTGCCGTCGTCGCTGTCAGCATCGTCACCATCATCGCTATTATCATCATCGTGTCTACCGTTGTCGACGTTGTCATGCTACCGCGCCCGCCCATGTCGCCGACAAGCACTGAAGTGCCCGCTGGGATATGCCGAGCGGTCAGCGCCACCGCGTTCGCGTCGGTCGCGCCAAACTAGCTGGCCGCTGCGCGCGCGAGCATGCGCGGGCTAGCGCGGCCGCAGAGATGCACCAGCCAACACCAAGCACTCATCGCAATCGCTTCCGCATGGGGTTTGCCAACCTAATTGCGGGTGGGTGGGTGGGATGTTTTCGCCGGCGGTGGAGTGGACAACTTCAAGTTGAGCGTTGGTGACTTGCACCACACAGATGGCACCACGCATCCTGCGACACATATCTTGCACAGTATAGGTTGCACTGCACAGATTTCGCGCAAAAGCCTTACACCACATATTGCTCAACGCAGGTAGCTCCGTATAAATTCTCCTTACGGAAAAACATAGGTTATACCTCCTGACGTATCCACTCACGGGGGAACTATGCAAAACACACATGAGCCTGACCCAAATGTCCATCCTACCTGTGCGTTCGTACTGTCCCAGCCAGGCCGGTATCAAACCCCCCGCGGTTCCCTTTTTGCAACTAGTGCTATGCGCGAACATTCGTTTACCACAAATCATAATTTTTCAAGAAACCCTGGCAATAAGAAACGACTGCACACGCACGCGTCGTCGCGCGCGCTTGCCGGAATCCTTCAAACATACAAAACGCACAGGGTTTCGCTTCACGGATTTTCCCAAAAAGCGTGTGCGCGCGCGCTCTTGCGAATCTTAAAAGGAACCATCGGTTTCTCAACACTTTCAGAAATGCTGCCAAACGGGTTTCGCGCGCGCATGTCGAGATCGTGCGAACGCCCCTGCGCGCGTGCCGTCGCGAGAATCCTTTGCAAACAAGCGGCGCGAAGTGCATACGCGCGCGTCGTCGCGCGCATGCCGAAATCCTGCAGAAACCTGTGGTTTCGGAAGGATATCAAAATCGAGTGTCCAAAAAGCATACAACAACACAGGGTTTCGCAACACGGATTTTCAATAAAAAACGTGCGCGCGCGCTCTTGCGAATTCTTCACAAAATCGTAGGTTTTCAACATTTTCATAACATGCTACCAAACGGGCTTCGCTCGTGCGCATGTCGAAATCGTTCGAACGCCCCTGCGCGCGTGCTGGGGTGGCACGATCCGTGTCGAATAATACCATTCGAGCCACTCTGGCGCGTCTGCCGCTCGCGCATTTCGAATTCCTCCCAAAACCTCCATCACCGACGCGGAGACGCTGTCATCGTCGTCGGCGTGATCAGCATCGGCGCCGCCACTGTCCGTGCCGTCGTCGCTGTCAGCATCGTCACCAGCATCGCTACCATAATCATCATCGTGTCTACCGTTGTCGACGTTGCCATGCTACCGCGCCCGCCCATGTCGCCGACAAACACTGAAGTGCCCGCTGGGCTGTGCCGAGCGGTCAGCGCCACCGCGTTCGCGTCGGTCGCGCCAAACTAGCTGGCCGCTGCGCGCGCGAGCATGCGCGGGCTAGCGCGGCCGCAGAGATGCGCCAGCCAACACCAAGCACTCATCGCAATCGCTTCCGCATGGGGTTTGCCAGCCTAGTTGCGGGTGGGTGGGTGGGATGTTTTCGCGAGCAGTGGGTTGGACAACTCACTGCGAACAGAAATTATTTGCACCTTCCATTCCAAATATGAAATCATGCCATCCCAGCCAAACCGGGCCCCCCCCTGAGGTTCCTCTGTGAAAGACACTATGCGGTGACTTTTTTTGCTCTAGCATAAGACTTTGTCGCGAATCCCTTGCAAAAAACAGGACGAAGTGCGCACGCGCGCGTCGTCGCGCGCGCATGCCGAAATCCTTCAAAAACCTTCGGTTCCGGAGAGATTCCAAAATTTAATTTCCAACACACATACAAACACAGACGGTTTCGCAACACTGATTTGCTAAAAAAACTTACGCGCGAGCTCTTGCGAAATCTTAAGAAGACCATAGGTTTTTTAAGATTTTCACAAGATGCTACCAAACGGGCTTCGCGCGTGCATATCGAAATCTGTCGAACGCCCTTGCGCGTGTGCCGTCGCGAGAATCCTCTGCAAAAACTAGGACGAAGTGCAGACGCGCGCGAAGTCCCGCGCGTATGCCGAAATCCTTCAAAAACCTACGGTTTCGGAAGGATTCCAAAATCGTGTGTCCAAAAAACCTACAAAAACACACGGTTTCGCAACACGGTTTTCAACAAAAGCGTGCGCGCGCGTTCTTGCGTCGTCGTCGTCGTCGTCGTCCTCCCTCCTCCCTCGTCGTCGTCGTCGTCGTCGTCGCCGTCGTCGTCTTCTGTCTTTCCTCGTCGTCGTCGTCGTCGTCTTGGCGTTGTCGTCGCTTCCGTCGTCGTTGTCGCCGTGGTCGTCCTTCCTCCCTCGTCGTCTTCGTCGGCGTCTCGTCGTTGTCCCTCCTATTTCGTCGCCGTCGTCGTCGTCGTCGTCGTCGTCGTCGTCGTGGTCTTCACTCCTTCCTCGTCGTTATCCTCCTCCCTCGTCGTCGTCGTCGTCGTCGTCGTCGTCGTCGTCCGTCGTCGGCGTCTCGTCGTCGTCCCTCCTATTTCGTCGCCGTCGTCGTCGTCTTCATCGTCGTTGTCGTCGTCGTCTTCCCTCCTCCCTCGTCGTTGTCGTCGTCGGCGTCGCCGTCCTTCCTCCTTCTTCGTCGTTCGCGTCGTCGCCGTGTTCCCTCCTCCCTCGTCGTCTTCGTCGTCGTCGTCGTCGGCGTCGGCGTCGTCGTCGTCTTCGTCGACGTCGACGTCGGCGGCATCGTCGTAGTCGGTGTCTGCGGCGCCGTCGTCGTCGTTGTCGCTGTCGTCGTCAGCGTCGGTGTCGTGGCCAAGTGCCATGTGGTACCTACCGTCACGGTCAGGTCTTAAGAAGTCTTGCGACCAAGTTGCGGGTGGGAGGGTGGGGTGTTTGCACGAGCAGTAGAGAGGACAGCTTCAAGACGGTCAAAGTGGGTTGTACCTCATAGATCGCACCACATATATTGCACACCACGGGTTGCGCCGTAGAAGGCAAAACATCTATTGCTAGAAACAAACCGTTTAGGGGCCCACGCTGGTTAACACATTCTTGTTGTCTGTATTCTATTGATTCCTCAGACATTGCTTGCATTTCGGGGTTCTTGCTTCGCTTCTAGGGTCGCAAAGCTTCAGAGCAGGTCTGGCCAGCTCGTTTCCGCTCGTCGCCTCCGTCGCCTTTGCGCCGCCAGTCGACGCCGTCGCCGCAAGGCCTGGTGGTGGTCCCTCCAGCTCGTTGCCTCCCGTCGACGCCTGTCGCAGCCGTCGCCGCTGGGCATCGATTCGCAAAGCTTTGTATCGCATCACATGGCTTTGCATTGCTTTGCGTCGCTGTGTGTTGCTCTGCATTGCTCTGCATTGCTCTGCATTACTTTGCATTGCTTGATATGGCTTTGCATTGCCTGACATCGCTTTGCATTGCTTTGCATTGCATTGCTTTGCTTTGCTTTGCATTGCTGTGCCTTGCTTTACATTGCTTTGCATTGCTTTGCGTAGGGTTGCATCGCATTACGTTGCTTTGAATTGCTTTGCATTGTTTAGCATAGGCATTGTTTTGCATTGCTTTGCATGGGGTTGCACTGCTTGTTTTTGGTTTGCATTGCTTGGCATTGGTTTGCATTGCTTTGCATCGCATTCCGTTGCTTTGCTTTGTATCGATTTGCATTGCTTTGCGTTGCTTTGCAGTACTTTGCATTGCATTGCCGTGCTTTGCAGTGTTTGCACTGCTTAGCATTGATTTGCATGGTTTTGTATTGCTTTGCGTTGCTTTGCATTGCTTTGCATTGCTTTGCGTTGCTTTGGGTTACTTTGTATGGCTTTTCTTTGCATTGCGTTGTACTGCATTGCAATGCGTTGTTCTGAATTGCCTTGCATTGGTTTGCATTCCTTTGTATTGCTTTTCAGTGATTTGCATTGTTTTGCAGTGTTCTGCATTGCTTTGCATTGCTTTGTATTGCAATCCATGGCTTTGCACTGCGTTGCCATGGATTGCATTGCTTTGCGTTGCTCGGTATGGCTTGGCCTTGGCTTGACTCGAATTTCACTGCACTGCTCTGTGCTGCATTGCTTTGCGTTGATTTGTATTGCTCCGTATAGCTTTGCATTGCTTTGTATTGCTTTGCATTGCTTTGCATTGCTTTGCATTGCTTGGCATTGCTTTGCATTGCTTTGCATTGCTTGGCATTGCTTTGTATAGCATTGCATCGCATTGCATTGTTTTGCAGTGCTTTGCAATGCTTTGCATTGCTTCGCATTGCTTTGCATCTCATTTCATTGCTTTGCAGTGCTTCGCATTGCTTTGCGACACATGGAATGCACCACCTAGAGTGATTGCACCACATGTAGTGCACCACCTAGGTTGCACCGCATAGATTGCAAGAACTCACTGTTTGGGGTCCACGCTGGTTAATTCCCCAATCAGTGCTTGCACTGAAGGGGTCCTCGCGGAAGTTGAAGGATTTGGCGAAAGTGTCCCGCCGATTTTGGTCGCACGCTGGGTTCCCGGGTTCTCGGTTCCGGGTTCTGTGTTCCCGGTTCCGGGTTCCGGGCCGATTTTGGAGGGCGGCGAGGTTCCCAGGTTCCCGGGTTCTTGGTCGATCTTCTTATCGATCGGTCTCACCATCGATCTCATTACCCGCTTCTCTATCGATCTCACCATCGATCTCACAATCGATCTCAACATCGATCTCACAAGCGATCTCACTAGAGATCGCATGAGCGATCTCGCGATCGATCCTACTATCGATCTCATTGAATCGATTTCACTCTCGGTCTCACGATCGACGTTACAATCTTCCTCACTATCGATTCCACCATCGATCTCATTATCGATCTCGCAATCGATCTCAATATCCATATCATTAATTTTCAAATCATCCACTGATTGGGTTTTCTCGGGTGTAATTGCTATATTTGTTCTAGTATGCTTAGTACTACGGTCAGTAGTCTCATATCATGTATTATACGCACACATCTCTAAATATACGTACACATGATTCTGGCCAGGCCCCAGAGCCATGCTTCAATTGGGCTTTTCGAGGCCTGGCGGTGGAGTTGGTGGCGCGTATTCTCCCTCTCCCCAGATAATGGTGACGGATGGAAAGGGAACGTTGTTTGACAGCAGCTCATGCTTGCGTTGGACCGGATCCGCTTTCGGTTTCAGGGCATTGGTGGCCCGTCTAGAAGTGAAATTCAGGCTGTCCAACAGCAGCCACTGTCCGTTGCGGAGAACCTTTGCTGTCATGCATCGTCCCCTGTCTGTGCCGCTACCATTTCTGGCGTGCGAATTAGGGCGCTTTGGCAGTTCTTATGTTTCACTTTGGCAAGCAAAACAACACGGCAGAGGCTACAGCCCGGGGCCAGTGTCCAACGTCTTTGTCGTGGATTTTGAACGTGCGTACATGCACTTTCGTCTTTTGTAAGGAGGCGTCGACGGAGCGTGTCCCTGCTTTACAGATTGTGCAGGGGGCTTGCTCCTATTTTGACCTCCTTGGCGCTAGGCCCTCTACACTTTGGAAGGTCGGGGCTGGTAGAGTTTGCAGAAGGACGCAGCTGAGACGTTGTCGCAGCTTCCTCGGCGCAGTTGTGCGCGTTGCCAGGCGCTCAGGCCAACAAAGCATTATTACTCAGGTAATAAAGCAAGAACAAAAAAGAACAACAACAAATCAGGCCAACAAAGATGAACAACACATCAAGAACAAAAAAGAACAAACCAACACTAAACAACAAAGCATTATTATTCAGGTTTGCTGGCATCGTTCGTAGTCAGCCGTCCCGCACCAGCGGCCAGGTGGTAGTGGCGCTGCCCCCTCCCTTGGTGTCGCTCGGACGTGTGCACTTTGTTCGGCGGGGATTATTAAGGAGCATCCTGGATCATCCTGCGAAGAAACCACGCACGAAACCAAAAAACACAGGGAATGGACGTCCGAGCGACGGGGAGCCCCTACTTCCAGACTGTTCCGGATCAGTCCCTGCAGGGGGTGGGGTGGGCGGGGAGCAGAGTGGGGTGGACGACGCCAGCCATCTTGGCAAGGCCCATCTTGGGCACAGGAGTGGCCTGCCAAGACATCCGGTGTCGGCGCAAAGTTGTCGCCTTGTCTCCCTCATCATCCTCGTCCTCGTCGTTGTCGTCGTCGGCGTCGTCGGCGTCGTCGTCGCTGTCGTTGTCGTCGTCGTCCTGACGCGTGCTCCGGGTCGTCGTCGTCGTCGTCGTCGTCGTCGTCGTCGTCTTTGTTCTCCTCTTTTCCCTCTTTTTCTCTTCCTCTTTCTCCTCCTTCCTCTCTCCCTCATCCCTTCTCGTCCCCCTTATCCTCCCCCTCCTCCACCTCCTCTTCCTCCTCTTTCTCATCCTCCTTCTCCTCCTCTCATCCCCCTCTTCCTCCTCCCATCCTCCCATGTGCGTCTCAGCCTGCTCTTACTCCTTCTCTTCTTCTTCTTCTTCTGCTTCTTTCTCCTTCTCCTCCTCCTTCATTCCTTTTACTACTACTAATCAACTTCTCCCTGTCGCACCCCGAGGTCGGTCGAAAAGGGTGGGCCGGGCGTTTCGCCTGAGCATTTCTCACCGTTTATGACCCTGAAGCTTATACTTGGCAACACTTTCACAGATGGAGGGCGGGTGATTTTTAAAATGTGGATCTCGCCTTAGCGCCGCGCACATTCGCTTTCAATATTTGCAAGAGTTTCACGGATGGAGGGCGGGTGGCTTTCAACATGTGGCTCTCGCCTTAGCGTCACGCACATTCGTGTAACACGAATTGCGATAATTTCGGGGATTGAAGGCGGGCAGTTTTCAACATATGACTCTCGAATTAGCACCGCGTACATTCTTGTTAATAATTTGCAAGAGTTTCGCGGATCGAGGGCGGCCCTTTTTCAAAATGTGGCTCTCGCCGCATCGCCGCGCGTATTCCTTTTTAAAAATTGTACGAGTTTCACGCGTTCCCATGGTCAACGTACCAGAAATGGTGTTTTGCAGAAGTGGCTTATGAGGGTGCAACAGTTACGTTGGTTCGCGGTGTTGAAGTCCCAGGAATGGCGTTCGTGCGCGATTCAGGGGTGTCAAGACGCAGTAGTCAGGCTGATCCGTGGCGTTGAAGTCCCGAGAATCATGTTTTGGCATGTTTTAGGGTCGTCAAACGGTTGTTTCCAACGAGGCAGTTCCTTCAATGGAAATGAACCGTTGCAGGGGCCTATGAAGAGGGAACCTGGAGGGGTGGTTTATTCCAACATCGTTGATGACTCTTGGGTTTGCACTGGTCCCTCTCCTCCTCCTCCTCCTCCTCCTCCCCCTTTTTCCTCCTCCTCCTCCTCCTCCATTCCCTTTCCGTATACATAGTTCCTCCCAGTCGGACCCCGGGGCGTGTCGATAGGGCGGGCTGGGCGTTTCGCTTGAATCTTCCTCACCATATCTGATCCTTAGCTGAGAATTCACAATCGTTTCACGGATGGAGGGCGGGGCGTTTTCAACATGTGGATCTCTCTTTGGCGCCGCGCGCAATCGTTGCAAATCTTTGCAAGAACTTTACTGATGGAGGGTGGGTGGTTTTCAAAATGTGGTTCTCGCGCGCAATTGTTTCACATATTTGCAAGAGCTTCACGCATGGAGTGCGGACCGTTTTCAAAATGTGGCTCTCGAATTATTGCCGCGCACAATCGTTGTAAATATTCGCAAGAGCTTCACGGAATGAGGCTGGGGCGTTTTCAAAATGTGGCTCTCGCTTTAGCGCCGCGCACACCCGTTTCAAGATTTTACAGCAGTTTCACGTTTTTTTTGGGTCAGCCTCCCAGGAACGGTGTTTCGGCACGGTGCCGGATTGTCATGGCGCAACAGTTACGTGAATTCCCAATGCTGACGCTCCGGGACTGGTGTTCTTGCACGATCCAGGATCGCCGAGACGCAACAGTAACGGTGATTCGTGGGGTTGCATTCCCAGCAGTGGTGTTCTGGCGCAGTCCAGGATTTTCTAACGTTTGTCTTCCATCTCAGTGATCATGAATTCTTGTAGGTGCTTGTGATGATGGAACTTAGAGGGAGGGTTTGTTGGAATATGGCTGATGCACCTTGGGTTTGCACTAGTCCTCCTTTGCCTCCTCCTCCTCCTCCTCCTCCTCCACCTTCTTCTCTTCCTCCTCTCCTCTCCATATGATCCTGCAGATGCTCCACCTCTTCTGCTTCCTCCTCCTTCTCCTCCTCCTCCTCCTGCTCCTCCTCCTCCTCCTCCTCCTTCTCCTCCTCCTCCTCCGCTTCCTCTTTCATCCTCTTGCTACTCCTTCTCCTTCTCTCCCTGCCATTTCTCCTGCTCCTACTTGCTCTCCCTCAGCTCCTTAGTCCCTCTGGCGAGCCTGGCTCTTGGAAGACGGGACA
>CAUYUJ010017429.1:134929-144929 GCA_963575745.1 Prorocentrum cordatum
TCCGCCCGTCCCGACCCGCCTGTTTGGGTTCTCATGTGTCGTGCTGTATACGCATCAGACTTTAGTGTCCCACCCGCCCGACACCAACAGCCCGATAGGGTCCGCCCGCCGGACCGGTCCGATAGGGTCCGCCCGTCGTCGTTGTCGTCTTCGTCGTTGTCGTCGTCTTCGTCGTCGTGCCGTCGTGGTCGTGGTCGTGGTCGTGGTGGTGGTGGTCGTCGTCGTCGATAATATAGTTGTTGTTGTCGTCGTCGCCGCCGCCGCCGTCGTCGTCGTCGTCGTCGTCGTCGTCGTCGTCGTCGTCGTCGTTGTCGTCGTCGTTTGCCAGCGGCAAGTAGGGGGGGAGGGGGTTCGAGAACCCCCCCGGGGGGGCCCGGAGATGGTGTAGGGGGGGTCGTTCGGACCTCTGGGTTCCTTGGGGGGGGCGGGTTGCGCAGTTGGGAGGGGTGGGGGGGGGGGTGGTCCCCCCGGTTTCTGACCCCCCCTCAGCGATTTTTTTCCGGGGGGGGGGGTGAGCCCCCCTGGTTCTTTGACTCCCCCTCATGGATTTTTTCAGCACAGCCGCGGTGGATCGCGCTCCCTCCGAGACTGCACGGCCGCGCTGACGCCGGTCTTGGCCCACGACGCTCCTCGGCGCGGCACGCTGACCACGTCCTGGTCCCCGAGCATCAATGTCCCGCATTGCTAGCCTCGTGTCCCATGAGGCAGGGCGACGCGCTGTCAGCTTGCAGGGCAGCCGCCGCGACACGCTGAGCAGCAGATCGTGGCTGTAAAGAGTTTGTGCCGCAAAGGTCGCGCACGAAGCGTTGCGCGTTTCCCGCCAGGTGGCAGGGCCCCAGGTACAACGCTTCAGTGGCCAGCTTGCGAACATCCAGTTCATCCATCGCCTCTTTTGATATTCAAATGGACTGGCAGGCCACTGACGGGAAAGTCGCATTCCGCCTAGGGCATCCTGGGAAAAAAGCTCTCTGGCCGCCTTGCAGGGCGACGGGATGATCGCTGGCCGCCAGAAGGTGGCGATTTCGTGTGGGACTTCCCAATGAACAAGTCCCGTCACATCTCAAACCGCCAGACAGTGGCGTTTGAGACTTCCTCGCAACCGCATTCTGGTTCCATTTCATGCCGCAGTACCGATTTCGTGTGGGACGTCTTCGCCCCAAGGCATACGATGGGGTGGTTCTTCGTAAGTGCCGATTCAGCTTTTGGATCCAGGGGGTGGTAAACCAGTCGGGCCCCTGAAGGAGGGCGGCGCGGATGCCCCGTTAGGTTCCGTGGGGCAGGCTTGCGTTCACATGCGCCTGAGCCCACGAGCCCACTCGCATATTCACGACCGCACGACTGGCCGGTCGCCATTGGAGGAAATGAGGGTGTCGGATATTTGAGGAGTAGGAGGAGGAGGAGTCGGAGGAGGCGGAGGAGGAGGAGGAGGAGGAGGAGGAAGAGGACGAGGAGGAGGAGGAGGATGAGCAGGAGGATGAGGAGGAGGAGGAGCAGGAGGAGGGGGAGGGTGAGGTGGGGAAGAAGCGGCAGTCATCGACTCCCCAGTTCGCTCGGCTTTACCTCGGTTGATAGGGTTGTTCACCAGGTGACTGGGGATAGAGCAGTAGTGGGAGAGAAGTGCCGAACGACCCTCGAACTATGAAGTTTAATTGTACATCGGGCGCAGAGGATCTGACATGCAATCGCACTACCCGTTAGGACCCCGCAGAGATTTCTCCAAACACCCACCAGGGAAAACGCGGTTGCGGTGGTCAATTGGAAAGCGTTGTGTTGTGTTATGTTGTAGGCCGGCGCTGCGGTGTTGGCATGTGTTCCTGGTATAAAACATCACGAGCACCAACCACACTTACGCGGTTACCCGGTTACACCAGAACTGGAAACCAACCGAACCGATTGCAAACCGCTACCAGTAATGGTCGTGTGCTCCCCTGGGAAGACAACTGACACCTTGCGCGTCGGCTTTGCAACGGCCTTTCAACCGAGCTGCCAGCCAACCAGCCGACCTCCCAACCAACCAGCCCGATCAACCAATCTCCCTTGAGGCGTCCTCGCAGCGCGAGCGCAAGGGCTTCGGAGAGAGGGCGTATATCTAGTAATGGTGATAGGGCGGAGCTTGGTGGGAGGAGGGGCAAGACGACGACGACGGCGGCGGCAGAGGCGGAGAGGGGGTATGGAAACGCGAACGTTGAAGTCTGAATCGTTTTTAAGCGGCCCCAGGGCACGGTCCCAGGGCACGGTCAAGACGTCGAGTCACGTTTTTGAAACAATTGTCCCAGGCGCGCGACGGGTCTCCAAGGGCCCAGCCCTGGGCGCCCCCGAGGGCTGCGGCGGGGCTCGGGACATGTAAGCTCCAATGCCCACCAGATCCGGTACAGCAGATGCTACATCCGGACCTGCGCCCAGCGAGGTCAAGGAAGCACCTGCTCCATCCCTGCAGCATGGGAGAAGCCATCATCCACAAAACCTGTTCCGCTGCGCCTGCACGTCGTACCAGCCTCTCGGAAGCATTTAATCTAAGAAACTTCCGAGAAGCCTCCTAGAAGCCTCCCATAATCTCCGATCGGCTTTTCAGAAGCCTTGAAGAAGCATTTCGGAAACCTTTCAGAAGCTTCTGAGAAGCTTATTATAAGCCTTGAAGGAGCTCATTCAGAAGCTTCGAACCAGCATTTCAGAACTCGCTCGAAAGCTTGTCAAAAGCCTCGAAGACGCCTTCCATCATCTTTTCAGAGGCTTCAGAGAAGCCGCTAATACGCCTCCAAGAGGCCTGGCGGAAGCCTGAAAGAAACCTCTCCGAAAGGTCTCTGTCGAAAGCCTCTCTAAGAAGCTTCTAACAAGCTTCGCATCAACCTCTAAGAAGAATTTTAGAAGTCGCCCAGAAGCCTCTGAGCACTTTCTCGGAACGCTCCAACATGTTTCTAGGAAGCCTCTCGAGAACTTTTCCAAAGCCTCTAAAGAGCCTCTCAGAAACTTTCGAGACGCCGCTAGCAAGCCCTCGGGAAGCCTCTCGGAAGCCTCTCCCAGAAGCCTCTCTCGGAAGCCTTCAGGGAATTCCCCGGATACCTATCAGAAATTTGGGAGTGGCCCCTGTCCATCCGGGAACGGGGAATCATCCAAACAACCAGGGTATGTCCCCACGAACCAGTGTATGCAATTCTATCGGGGAGCAGGGGGAGGAAGAACACGAAGAAGTGCAGTGGGATGAGCAGGGGGAGGAGGAGGAGGAGGAGGAGGAGGAGGTGGAGGAGGAGCAGGAGGGGGAGGAGGAGGGGGAGGGGGAGGAGGAGTGGGGGGGAGGTGGAGGAGGGAGAATTCCTCCTCCTCCTCCTCCTTCTCCTCCTCCTCCTCCTTCACAATTGTAGAACATGAGTACTACTCTCCTCCCTCCCCTGACTCTGTTCAGAAGACCTCCGGCCCTCTCCGCGTATGGTTCTTGCATTCGCACAGGACTTCCAGCATTTTTTTCGCAATCCGATGGTTGTCGGTGTTTTCAAATGGTTTCCCCGCTGCAGCGTGGGCCTCGTTTTCGGATCGGCGCTTTGCTCCCGTCGTTAAGAATGGCGCTCTCGCCCCAGCGCGGGCCACTCTTCTGGATCCGAGCCTTTTTTTCATCGCTGTCGTCCCCCTCATGTCCCCCTCCTCCGCCTTCCCCTCCTCCACCTTCCCCTCCTCCACCTTCCCCTCCTCCACCTTCCCCTCATTTCCCCTCCTCCACCTTCCCCTGGTCCTTCTGCTCCTCCCGTTCCTTCCGCTCCAGCTGCTGTTCGTCCTCGTCCCCCTCCTTCATTCTCCTCCTCTCTGTCCTCCTGCTCACCCTCCTTCTCACCCGCCACCTCCTCCACCTATGTGCGCAGTTCCCCTCATCCGATTGCGCATTCTACGATGGGAGTCTTTCTGTTGGAGTTCCAGGTCGGCTGTGACACGCATCCGCGGACGGAGAAAGATCCGCGCAATGGGACGGGATGAGAGGGAGGGATAGGATGTCGGAGATGGCGCGGGCGCCCCGCTTAGTAAGGATGGGCAACCTTCCCAAGGGTACCCTTGCATCCTTGCCTCCTCGGTCCATCCTTGGCTACTCTCGTTGGCCGCGCCCCGCCCGAAAAGCTTCGGAACGGGCGCCCAAGGCCGTTGCATCCTTGTCGCGCATCCTTTTGATACCGGCCCACTGTAGCTTGTCCCCCCCCCCCCCCCTTCCCCGCCCCTCCCCCCCCCTCCTCCTCCTCCTCTTCCTCTTCTCCCTTCCTCCTCCTCTCCTCGTCCTCCTCCTCCTCCTCCTGCTCCTCCTCCTCCTCCTCCTCCTCCTCCTCCTCCTCCTCCTCCTCCTCCTCCTCCTCCCCTCCCGCCGCCCGCCCTCCGCCCGGAGGCCGAGTCCGAGGAGGAGGCCTCGGAGCTGGAGCCGCGCCCCTCCGCGCCGGCTGCCTTCTGTGCCCGGGGGGGAGGGGCAGCGAGGAGGATGATGGGGGCATTGGGGCGGGTGGTGAGGTGGTGGAGGAGGATGAGGATGAGGATGAGGATGACGGATGAGGATGAGGATGGTGATAATGATGATGATGATGCTGGGGGCGTTGGGGCGAATGGTGAGGTGGTTGAGGAGGAGGGGGATGAGGATGATGGATGAGGGATGAGGATGAGGATGGTGATAAGGATGATGATGCTGCTGATGATGATAATGATAATGATGATGATGATGCTTGCGATGATCTGGATGGTGATGCTGTTGATGACGATGATGATGACGACTGATGATGGTGATGCTGATGATGATGATTATGATGATGACGACTGGGACGATGATAATGATGATGGTGATGTTGATGACGATTATGATGATGATGATGATGATGATGATGATGATGATGATGTTGCTGATGATGATGATGCTGATGATGATGATGATGATGATGAGTCTGATGATGATGGCGACAATGAGGATTCTGATTTGATGGTGAGGTGATGCTGATGGTGATGATGATATTGTTGGTCGTGATGCTGTTGATGATGATTATCTTGCTGATGATGACGATGATGCTATTGACGATGATGATGATGATGATGATGATGATGGTGATGATGATGATGATGATGATGATGATGATGATGATGTGATGATGTTGATACTGATGCTGACGCTGGTGCAGATGATGCTGCTGCTGATGCTGATGACGATTGCGATGATAATGCTGATGATGCCGATGATGATGCCGACGATGATAACGATGATGGCGATGCTGCTGCTGCTGCTGATGATGATGATGATGATGATGCTAATGTTTCTGATGATACTGTTTCTGATGATGATGGCGACAATGATGATTCTGATTTGATGATGGTGGTGGTGGTGGTGGTGATGGTGACGATGCTGATGCTGCTGATGATGATGATTGCCATGATGCTGATTGCCATGATGCTGATGATGATGGCATTGACGATTCTGTTGATGATGCTGGTAAAGATGATGCTGGTGATGCTCATGATGCTGCTGATGATGCTGATGATGATGATGATTCTGATGATGTTACTACTGATGTTGATGATGCTGATGCTGCTGATGATGATGGTGCTACTGAGGATTCTGATGATGACGGCGCTGCTGTTGATGATGAACCGATGCTGACGATGATGATGTTGATGGTGATGGTGATGGTGATGGTGGCGGCGATGATGCTGCTGTTGGCTGTGATGCTAATGATGGCTATGCTGACGACGATGCTTCCGATAACGCTGATGGTGATGATGATGGTGCCGATGATGATCTTTGCTGTCGCTGATGCTGGCGATGACGATAATGTTGATGCTTGTGATGCTGCTGATGATGACGATGACGATGATGATGCTGATGATGCGGCTGCTCTTGATTACGATGATGCTGCCGATAATGGTGATGCTGCTTCTGCTGATGCTGCTGTTGCTGATGACGATGCTGGTACTGATGCTGATGATCATTCTGATGATGCTTCTGATGATGCTTATGCTGAGGATGATGAGGCTGATGACGAAGCTGCTGTTGGTGCTGATGATGCTGATGATGCTATGATGGCGATGGTGACGATGAGCATACTCATGATCATGATGCGGACGATCAGGATGACGACGATTCACGATCGTGGTGGTTTTGATGATGTTGATGATGCTGATGGTGATGATGCTGATGATGCTGATTCTGATGATGATTGTGGTGGTGGTGCTGTTTTTATTGATGGTGAGGATGAGGATGAGGATGACGACGATGCAGTGGTGGTGGTGGTGGTGTGGGTGGTAGTGATGGAGGAGGGGCAGGGAAGGCGGAGGGAGGGAGAGCGGAGGAGGAGGAGGAGGCGGAGAAGGAGGAGGAGAAGGAGGAGGAAGAGGTTGTGGATGAGGATGACGACGATGCAGTGGTGGTGGTGGTGGTGTCGGTGGTAGTGATGGAGGAGGTGCAGGGAAGGAAGAGGCGGAGGGAAGGAGAGCGGAGGAGGAGAAGGAGGCGGAGGCGGAGGAGGAGGAGGAGGAAAAGGAGGAGGAGGAGGTGGTGGATGAGGATGACGATGCTGAGGTGGAGGTGGTGGTAGTGATGGAGGAGGAGGAGGAGGATGACGAGGAAGAGGAGAGAACGGAGAGGAGTTGGGTGGAGGGTCGGATAGGGGTGTGTTGAATGAAAGGGCAATGGATAGGGCGGTGGGGAAGAGGAATGGTGGGAGGACATTTGGACGATGAGGCGGTTGAGGAATAATATCGGGGGATGAAGGTCGGAAGGGAGAGATGGGGAGTAGGAACCGTAATAAAAGAGTATGCAAGAGGATGCGATGGCGACGATGGTGACGATGGTGACGATGATGATGACGATGATGATGACGATGATGGTGATGATGATGATGATGATGATGATGATGATGATGACGATGAAGCGGAGGAGGAGGAGGAGGAGGAGGAGGAGGAGGAGTAGGAGGAGGAGGAGGTGGAGGAGGAGTAGGATGATGGTCAAGAGTCAACCAAGGATCCATCAACGATCCTCAAGTGCACGCTCCCGTGCCAGGCCCCCTCCTCATACGTCTCAAAGAAATTTCATTTTTTGCAACGGACAGCGTCCCCTTGCAATTCGAGCGCTTCAGCGGCCTGCCGTTCAGGCGAGAGCCTTGCCTCGAACGTGATCTGCGGTATCCTCCTGCGTAGTTGAAATAGACGCAACCCGGAGCCATCCCAGGCAGCGCCGTTTTAGAACATGACGGTCCCCTATCCGTACATCTGTGGCGCATCTTGAGGCGTCGGGTCATGATCGTAGAAGACGTCTCCAGCGGGAGCACCGTTTTTGAAGGACAGCTCTACTGCACCCGAGTATATATTTCATTTTTCGTATGGAGTCTCACGGAGTTTTCAAGCGGCCGCCCCATTTGATAAGGAATTGCCCTTCTATCCGTGTAGCTGAATGTGCGCAGTTCTCAGGCAAGGGCCTCATTTTGAAAACGAGCCGCCCTCCAGCCGTGTAGCTGTTCGAACAGTTCTGGACGAATGTGCATGGCGCTAAGGCGAGCGCATCACTCTCGAGATCGGCGCTTCTTTCGGCCGTGGAAGAGCCGGAAAATCTAACGACGCGCGTGCGGGGCGCAAGGGTCACAGCTTCATTCCCCAAGCAGTGCCTGCACCAAGGGTTTCCTGCTTTTCCTCTGAGTCACTGGGCGGCGTCTCTGGGCTCTTCGTGCTGGCTGGCGCATCCTGGCGTTTGCCCGGTGGGCGCCCGACGCCGCTTCGTCGCCGCCAACTGCACTGGCTGGCGCTTCCGTGTTTTTGTTTGTGCGCTGAGTGCCCCCTCCTCCCTCCTCCGCGGCCGCCCTGTCCGTCTCTTTCAATCTCCTGCGCGCTGGGCAATTCGCTTCTCGGTGCCCCCGTGTAGCTCCATCGCTGGTGCAGCCGTTCTGCCTCGCCGCCGGCGAGAATTAGCCTGGCGAAGGACCTAACCATATGCAGTTGTGATTACCGTCGTTGTATGCATCGCATTCGGAGGAGCTCCCTACGGGGCTACCAAGCGTGTGAGGGGTGTGCCACAATGGGTGCGGTGGCTGCATGCGAACGCTGGCATTTGGGCCTTCGGTGGGGCTCCCAGTGGGATCACGAAACGTGCGAGGGGTGTGGCCAAATGGGTGCAGTGGCCGCATGCGAACGCTGGCATTTGGGCCTTCTGTGGGGCTCCCTGTGGGGCCACGAAGCGCGTGAGGAGCGTGACGAAACAGAGACATACGGAGGGCATATGCAAGGAGGGGGAGGAGGGAGGAGGGGGAGGGGGGGGGGAGGGGGAGGAGGAGGAGGAGGAGGAGGAGGAGGAGGAGGAGGAGGAGGAGGAGGAGGAGGAGGAGGAGGAGGAGGAGGAGGAGGAGGAGGAGGAGGAGGAGGAGGAGGAGGAGGAGGAGGAGGAGGAGGAGGAGGAGGAGAGGAGGAGGAGGAGGGGGGAGGAGGAGGAGGAGGAGGAGGAGAGGAGGAGGAGGATGGAGGAGGAGGAGGAGGAGGAGGAGGAGGGAGGAGGAGGAGGAGGAGGAGGAGGAGGAGGAGGAGAGGAGGAACGCGGGGACCGTCTCTGCAAAGCGAGGACCCAACACCACAGGATGGTTGGGAAACCGTTTTTGTTTGCGCGGGGGGGGCCCGTCGCCGCCTCGTCCGCTGGCTGTGCTCTCCAGGCCTTCGGACGGTGGGCGCCCGTCGCTCCTCGCCGCCTCGTGCGCTCGCTGGCGGTTCCGGGCCGCCGCCTCGTCGCAGCTCGCGCCTGGGCCGGTGTCTCCAGGCTCTCGAGCGGTGGGCGCCTTTCGCCGCCTCGTCGCGGGGCTTGCACGACGCAGCTTGCACCTCGCATGTTGCACCAGATTAGAGGTCCTCGGGTCACAAGAAGGATCGACTCTAACACCTTATCCCTCTATGCTTCCCAGGGATAATTTTCACACTAGTGCTGCACAAACGTTCATCCTACACGTAAACATATATACGTATATGAACAGTTCAATGCAACATCAACCCGTATCGACCCCTTCTCGCCCCCCTTCGCCCTTGTGGAATGATACCATGCCAGCGGAGACGTTTACATCAAACGATCATTCAGCACGAATCCCATGCAAAAGTGCATACCACAAAAGTCACACGTGCGCGCACGTCTAAATCTCCGCAAGCACATCCGTTTTGTAACCGTTTCAACACAATAACCGCAATCGACAAATTGTTTCCATCAAAGATCATTCAGGATTTGTGCCCGCGCTCAATTGCTGAAATCATTGGGAAGCCATCTGATTTTATCAATCTCGTCCAGAACCAGCATTTTCATCTTCATCACGTGATGCATCTGCGTTTATCCAGCATTCGCCCAGAGCGCGAGTCCGTATCAAAGGAAACCATGCGAGTCTCGTGCGCCGCCACGCGCGCGCGTCGAAATTCATTCAACACCACTGGTTCCTAAAGCAGTCCAATATACATCAATCCAAACACATATGAGCAATGATGTTTTTTTCCCCCCTCCTTTTTTCAACAATAGGCCTTCCGATTACTTGATTTTGTTGCGCGCAGTTCCTGGCCATCACCCTCATCAGCGCCATCGTATCACTGCCGTTTTCGTCATCACCAATCGCCGCCACTGCCGCCATCAACAGTCAATCGCCTCGTTCACCGGCACATGGACACGATCACCGTTATCGTCGTCACTAGCATGGGCGCCGTCATTGGCCTTGCCGTCGTCATCGTCACCATCGCCACCACCATCGCTGCTAGCATCATCGCTGCCGCCGCTGTCGACGTCATCATGATATCGCGTCCGCCCGAGTCACCGACCCGCACTGAAGTGCCTGCGCTCCAGCGCGGCCTTTGAGACGCGCTGGGAAGCTCCCATCGATAAGCGCATTCGCGGCCGCATCAGCTGTGCCGAACCAGCTGACCGCTCTGCGCGCGAGCTTGCGCGCGTCAGCGAGGCCGCAGATATGCGCCAACGAGTGCCAAGCAGTCACCGCAATCGCGGCCGCATGGGTTTTGCGAAACAAGTTTCTGGTACTTCGGC
>CAUYUJ010017429.1:149929-154929 GCA_963575745.1 Prorocentrum cordatum
GTCACCACTTTCGGTGGCTGTTGGGGATGCCAGCAGAGTGAAGTGAGTACTCACCGCGGATCCAAAGTAAACCTCGCCATCCCAGGGGGGCTGCGATCTGTGAAACTGTCGCCTCCCTCGCCACCCCTGTGGGGCCGCGATCTGCGAAGCTGTCGCCACTTTCGAGGGCTGCTGGGGAGGCCAGCAGGGTGGGTACTCACCGCGGATCCAACTTAGACCTCGCCATTCCTGGGAGGGTACTGCTATCTGCGAGACCCTCGCTACTTTCGAGGGCTGCTGGGGAGGCCAGCTGGGTGGGTACTCACCGCGGATCAGAATTAGACCTCGCCATCTCCTGGGGGGTGGGCGAGGCTGAGATCCGTGAAGCTGTCGCCACTTTCGAAGGCTGCTGGGGAGGCCAGCAGAATGGGCACTCGCCGCAGACCTCGCCATCCCTGGGGGGCTGCGATCTGCGAGGCTGTCGCCACTTTCCATTGCTGCTGGGGAGGCCAGCAGAGTGAGCACTCACCGCGGATCCAAAGTATCGCCATCCCTGATGGGGCTGCGATCTGCGAGGTTGTCGCCACTTTCCAGGGCTGCTGGGGATGCCAGAAGAGTGGGTACTCACCGCGGTAGACCTCGCCATCCCTGGGGGGCTGCGATCTGCGAAGCTGTTGCCAGTTTCGAGGGTTCCTGGTGGGTGGGTGGGCAGCAGAATGGGAACTCACAACGGATCCAAAGTAGACCTCGCCATCTTTGTGGGGCTGCGATCTGCGAGGCTCTCGCCACTTTCGAGGGCTGTTGGGCAGGCCAGCATCATTGGGTACTTGCCGCAGGCTCAAATTAGACCTCGCCGCTCCTGGGGGCTGCCCTTTCCCCAACTTCTCAGGGGTTCAACTTGGTAGTGCTTTTCACCAAGCCCTTATATCCCATGATCGGCGACCCGCGAGCCTCCCGAATGCCGTTTGCAGAAGTGTATCTTTCCTTGCCGCGTCATCACCCCGTATAAAGTCTCCCAAGTTACTCATACCCCTTATTGCGCAGGGGTCGGGTATGTCGCCAGGGTAAGGTTGCGTCTAAGGAGCTATGGCTATGTGTGAGAGTGCTCCATTTCATCGTTGCCAGTATTTGCACCAATTGGTTGCGCCATAGCTTGCTGTTCGCGTTTTTTTTTCGTGGCTGGTGGTTGCGCCTCTTGGTCGCGCTACATGTTGCCCCTGATTGTGCAAGTTTCCTTCGTGGCCATGGGTTGCGCCCATGGGTTGCGACTGAACAGGCCATAGGTTGCTCGCGTTTCGCCCGTTTTTTTGTTTCTCTTTTTTGTTATAAAAAACCCTGGGCCCATGGGTTGCGCCATAGGCTGCACCCATTGGTTGCGCCTGAGTGCACACGCACCTATGATTTGACTTTGCGCTGCAATGCTTACTATACGTCGCGCTCCACGGGGCCGCATTGCATACCTTGCCCGATAACTTGCCCGACATCGATGACATCACATCTCTTGCAGCACACAGGTTGGGGGTCAGCGCTGGATTCTCATTACGTACTGATTTGGCATGGTAGTAGTGGTAGTGGCAGCAGCAGTGGTACAAGGAATCGGAGCAGCAGCAGGTGTAGGTAGTTGCAGTAGCAGCAGCGGTACTCGAATTCTTACCCTTTTTATTCGTATTGCTATGACTACTTGTAGTGGTACTAGTGGCATTCGAAGTAGTAGAAGTAGTAGTCGTCGTCGTCGTGATAGTGGTCGTAATATTAGCAATCGTAGTCCTAGTCGTAGTCGTAGTCGTAGTCGTAATCGTAGCAGTCGTATTAGTAATCATCGTAGTAGTGATCGTAGTAGTAGTAGTAGTCGTAGTAGTAATAATTGTAGTTGTAGTCGTAGCATCAGTAGTAGTAGTATTAGTAGTAGTAGTAGTAGTAGTAGTAGTAGTAGTAGTAGTAGTAGTAGTAGTAGTAGTAGTAGTAGTAGTAGTAGTAGTAGTAGTAGTAGTAGTAGTAGTAGTAGTAGTAGTATTAGCAGCAGCAGCAGCAGTAGTAGTAGTAGTAGTAGTAGTAGTAGTAGTAGTAGTAGTAGTAGTAGTAGTAGTAGTAGTAGTAGTAGTCGTAGTCGTAGTCGTAGTCGTAGTCGTAGTCGTAGTCGTAGTCGTAGTCGTAGTCGTAGTCGTAGTCGTAGTCGTAGTCGTAGTCGTAGTCGTAGTCGTAGTCGTAGTCGTAGTCGTAGTAGTAGTAGTCGTAGTCGTAGTCGTAGTCGTAGTCGTAGTCGTAGTCGTAGTCGTAGTAGTAGTAGTAGTAGTAGTAGTAGTAGTAGTAGTAGTAGTAGTAGTAGTAGTAGTAGTAGTTAGTAGTAGTAGTAGTAGTAGTAGTAGTAGTAGTAGTAGTAGTAGTAGTAGTATAGTAGTAGTAGTAGTAGTAGTAGTAGTAATAGTAGTAGTAGTAGTAGTAGTAGTAGTAGTAGTAGTAGTAGTGGTAGTAGTAGTAGTAGTAGTAGTAGTAGTAGTAGTAGTAGTAGTCGTAGTATAGTAGTAGTATTAATATTAGTAGTAGTAGCAGTGGTATTAGTAGTTCGTGTATTAGATTAGTATATTAGTAGTAAGTAGTAGTAGTAGTAGTAGTTAGTAGTAGTAGTAGTAGTAGGAGCGTCCGTAGTAGTAGTAGCAGTAGTAGTAGTTAGTAGTAGTAGTAGTTAGTAGTGGTAGTTAGTAGTAGTAGTAGTTAGTAGTTAGTAGGAGTTAGTAGAGTAGGGGTAGTAGTAATAGTAGTAGTAGTATAGTAGTAGTAGTAGAAGTAGTAGTAGTAGGTAGTAATAATGATATAGTAGCCGTCGTAGTTAGTAGGTAGTAGGAGTAGTAGTAGTAGTAGTTAGTAGTAGTAGTAGTAGTAGGGTTCGTAGTACAGGGGAATTCCCCGCTTCAGTTCCGACCCGGACTACTTAAAATCATGGTTTTTAAACCCTTCTTCTTTGTTTCATCTTCTTGCCGTCATCGCGAGAGTGAAGTCGAACACCTCGTTTAAAAAATGGTCACTGGTCACGGCTATCTTCCCCCACCTCCTCTTCCTCCTCCTCTCCCTTCTCCTCCTTCTCCCCCTCCTCCTCCTCCTCCTCCTCCTCCTCCTCCTCCTCCTCCTCCTCCTCCTCCTCCTCCTCCTCCTCCCCCTGGCGGAGGTTGCAAAGCGATAAATTTGGAGAAATGTTTGGGTGAAGATCTGCGGGATAATCTGAGGGGGGAAGACCTGGGGAAAGATCTGGCGGAAGATCTGGCGGAAGATCTGGCGGAAGATTTGGCGAAAGATCTGACGGAAGATCTGGCGGAAGATCAGGCGGAACATCTGGAAGGTAAATTTGGCGGAAGATTTGGAGGAAGATATGGCGGAATTTTGGGAGGAAGATCTGCCAGAAGATTTGGCCGAAGATTTGGTGGAACATTTGGCAGAAGATTTGCGGGAAGATCTCGCGGGAGATTTGGAGGATCAATCTGGCGGAATATACATATAGCGGAAGATTTGGCGGAAGATTCGGCGGAAGATTTGATGGAACATTTGGGGGACAAATTGGCGGAAGATTTGGCGGAAGATTTGGCGGAAGATTTGGCGGAAGATTGGAGGATCAATCTGCCGGAAGATTTGGCGGAAGATTTGGAGGAAGATTTGGCGGAAGATGTGGCCGAAAATCTGGCGGAATATTTGAAGGATAAACTTGGCGGAAGATAGTGGAAGACCTGGCGGAAGATTTGGAATATGAATTTGGCGGAAGATGTCGCAGAAGATCTAGCGGAAGTTTTGGTGGAAGATTTGGAGGAAGATTTGGCGGAAGATTTGGAGGAAGATTTGGAGGAGAAAATTGGCGGAAGATCTGGCGGAAGCTCCGGCGGAAGCTCTGGAGGAATATTTTGCGAAAGATTAGGAGGAGGAGGAGGAGGAGGAGGAGGAGGTGTAGCAGGACGAGGAGTAGGACGGAGTGGAGAAGGAGGAGGAGGAGGAGGAGGAGGAGGAAGCGGTGGAAGAGCAGGAGCTCCCAGCTCTTCGTCCAGATCCCCGGGGGGGGGGCCAGGTCGGGGGGGGTCCGGGACCGGGGGGTGGTCCTCCTCCATCGTCTCCTCCTCCTTTTCCCCTCCCTCCTCCTCCTCGTCCTGCTACGCCTCGTCTTTCTCCAGATCTTCCGCCAAATATTCCTCCAGGATCTTCCGCCAGATCTTCCGCCAGTTTTATCCTCCAGATTTTTCGCCACATCTTTCGCCAGATCTTCCTCCAGATCTTCCGTCAGATCTTCCGCCAGATCTTCCGCCAGATCTTACGCCAGATCATACGCCTGATCTTCAGCCAGATTTGCATTTCAGATCTTCCGCCAGATCTTCTGCTATATTCTCCGCCAGATCTATCCTCCAGATCTTCCGCCTGACCTTCCTCCAGATCTTCCGCCAGATCTCCCTCAAGATCTTCCGCCAGATCTTCCTCCAGATCTTCCCTAGATTTTCCTCGGGATCTTTCGCCAGATCTTCCACCATATCTTCCTCCAGATATTCCGCCAAATCTTTCTCCAGATCTTACGCGAGATCTTCCGCCAGATCTTCCGCTAGATCTTCCGCGAGATCTTCCGCCAGATCTTGCGCCAGATTTTCCTCCAGAGTTATACTCCACATTTTCCGCCAGATCTGCCGCCAGATCTTCCGCCAGTTTCATCCTCCAGATATTCCGCCAGATCTTCCGCCAAATCTTCCGCAAGATCTTCCGCCAGATCTTCCGCCAGATCTTCCGGCAGATCTTCCGCTAGATGTTCCGCGAGATCTTCCGCCAGATCTTCTGCCAGATTTTCTTCCAGATCCTCCGCGAGATCTTCCGCCAGATCTTCCGCTATATCTTCCTCCATATTGATCTTCTCAATCTTCTGCGAGATCTTCCGCCAGATGTTCAACCGGATCTTCCGCCGGATTTTCTGCCAGATCTTCAGGATCTTCCGCCAGATCTTCCGACAGATCCTCCGCCGGATTTATCCTCCAGATTTTCCGCGGGATCTTCCGCCAGAT
>CAUYUJ010017429.1:157429-179929 GCA_963575745.1 Prorocentrum cordatum
GTACTGGTGGTGGTAGTAGTAGTCGTAATAGTAGTAGTATTAGCTAGTAGTAGTAGTAGTAGTAGTAGTAGTAGTAGTAGTGGTAGTGGTAGTGGTAGTGGTAGTGGTAGTAGTAGTAGTAGTATAGTAGTATAGTAGTATAACAGTAGTAGCAGCAGCAGCAGCAGCAGTAGTAGTAGTAGTAGTTGTTGTAGTGGTGGTAGTAGAAGTAGTGCTAGCAGTAGTAGGAGTCGTTCTAGAAGTAGAAATAACATTAGCAGTCGCAGTAGTAGTCGTAGTAGTAGTCGTAGTCCTAGATGTAGTAGTAGTAGTAGTAGTAGTGGTAATAGTACTGGTGGTAGTAGTAATCGAAATAGTAATAGTATTAGCTAGTAGTAGTAGTAGTAGTAGGAGTAGTAGTGGTAGTAGTAGTAGTAGTAGTAGTAGTAGTAGTAGTAGTAGTGGTAGTGGTAGTGGTGGTAGTAGTGAGTGTTGTAGCACTAGCCATGATAGTAGTAGTGGTAGTAGTAGTAGTGGCAACAGTGATAGTAGTAGTAGTAGTAGTAGTAGTAATAATAGTAGTAGTAGTAGAAGCAGTAGCAGTAGCAGTAGCAGTAGTAGTAGTAGTAGTAGTAGTAGTAGTAGTAGTAGTAGTAGTAGTCTGTCTGCCTGTTTCCCCCCACTTCCCATGGTTTCCCATATGCTCCTGGGCATTGACGAGGACTCGTGTCTGTCTGCCTGTTTCCCCCCCCACTTCCCATAGTTTCCCACATGTCCCTGGGAGTTGGCGAGGAGTCCTCCCCTCCTCCCCCCCCTCCTGACAAAGGACAGGAGGAGAAGGAGGAGGAGGAGGAGCAGGGGGAGGAGGAGGGGGAGGAGGAGGAGGAGGAGGAGGAGAAGGAGGAGGAGAAGGAGGAGGAGTCGTGTCTGTCTGCCTGCTTCCCCTCCTGACCAAGAGGGCAGACACCTGCAGCAGCTGCCGCAGCTGCAAGGGTGGAGGGCGGCTCCCCCGTCAGAAGCGGGCACTTCCCCCCCCCCGTGGGACGCACGGGGACATGCTGGTGCTAGGTCGGGCCTGTCCCCCACACAGGGGGATGTTCGACGAAAAATAAGAGATACTCAAAAAAGAATCCAGAATGGTAACAAAAAATACTCCTCCTAAAATAGTCCCCGGCCTATTGTTTGACCATTTTGGAATATTCCCCCTGTAGAGGGACAGGCCCGACTGAATGCTGATGCGATGTGTCCTCCTTGGAGGCGCGCGTCCGACCCGCACATCAAGTGTACCCCCATCGTGTAGCATATCGTTTCCCGAGCGGTGCGGCCAGAAAGCGCCCGCCACGACGCATGCACTATAAGATGTCTCGGTGCGCGCGTCTCCCCCGTGGGGGGGCGACGGACATATGGTATAAGTATGTTGGGGTGACACCGATCCCCAGGGCGCTCCTCCGAGACCGTGATCGGACGTGCGCAGACTTTTGCGCAAAAGGTACACAAATTGGGGGGGGCGGCCGTTTCTCAAAACGGGGAGCTCGATGAACACCTCGTCTTCGAGTACGATCCTACCGTCTCGAAGTCCACAATAGTATTCGCTGGAGGATGCAAGACAGTTCCTTGTCAAGACGGAGCGCTCACCAGAATGGCAAACAAACTCAAGGCTCACGGGGGCGGTAGTCATTCAAGGAGGCGCTCATTGTAGTGAGAAGGAAAGCTTGCAGGTACTTGTGAGGAGGGGACCTGGAATGGGAGGGTGCCCTGCACCATCGCTTATGACTATTGGGCTTACTCTGCCCCTTATCCTCGTCTTCCTCATCCTCCGCCTCCTCCTCCTCCTCCTCATAATCAGAATCCTTCTTGACGCTAGGCGAATTTCAATCAGCATGGGCTGCAGCGTCTCAATGACGAAAAGTAGGCATGCATTAAACGCCGACTCAGGCGCTGTGGCCAACAAGTTTAAAATACAATCCCGTGCAAAAAAGAGCGGGGCAATGAGAATTGAAAAAAAAGCCCGGGTGCCCGTGAGGGCGTAGAGTAACTGAGCGAGCAGCCTGCTGTGAAGGAGTAGAGGGAGACAACACCATAACCATAATCACTGTAAACATCCTTCTCCGGTGGGGACAGCAGGCGACCACGACCACATCGAGGACAGACTCTGGGGGATGTTGCGCGCATCCAACCAATCCTCAGAACACCGAAACCAGCGTAGTACTGGTTGTGGTCGATGTGGGCGTCCCAGACGGCCAACTCGACAACGACCACAACAAAAGTGCTCGTGCCGAGGTCGGTGAGTCCTCCCCCGAGGGACCCTCCAGAAAAGTGCGCTTTGCTGTGGCTGCGGTTTTTCGTTGTGCACCGCTCGTCCTCCTCCTCCTCCGCCTCCTCCCGCGCCCCTCCCTGAGAAGATTGGGATCCACCAAAGGTGGGGTGACCCTGCGAGGGGGCATGACTTCGATCCGTCGGTGCACCGAACTGCCGCAAACAAATGCCCCCCGCATGCCCCAGCTGTCGGCAACTATCGGGAGCCGCCGCCGGCCAGGGGGCATCTGTTTGGGGCGGTTCGGTGCAAAAACCGATCGAACTCTCTCTCTCTCTCTCTCTCTCTTTCTCTCTCTCTCTCTCTCTCTCTCTCTCTCTCTCTCTCGCACACACACACACACACACACACACTGGGGCACACACACACACACACACCCTTTGCGGGATCCCGAGAAGAGCGTGCCCCCCAAAGGACTCGCGAGGCCTCGCTGTCCAGCGCCGTGCCCTCCGGGCCAGCCGCCTGCGCCTCACCGCCGGCGAACGGCGGGCAGCGTGGGCTCATTGGATTCGCGGGCGGCGAGCTCACTCGTTCGCTCGGTCCTCCTCCTCCCCCTCTTCCCCCTCCTCCCCCTATTCCTCCTCCTCCTCCACCTCCTCCTCCTCATTCTCCTCCTTCTCCTCCGCCTCGTTGCACGTTGGCACACGAATGCCCAAAGTCCATTTGAAGAACAAAAAAATGCTCCTCCTCGTCCTTCTCGATATTCCTGTTCCTCCTCATCCATCCTCCTCCTCCTTGATCCTCTGCCTCCTCGGTCCTCCACGTCCGCGTCCACATGCACGCCTTGTCGGCGGGGCGCACTCCCAGACATCAGGCGGCACGCTTTTTGTCTATCCGGCGTTTTCCCTCGATTTCGGCCTCCGCAATCCGTTTTCGGGCCCTGGGGCCATCAGAAACGGATCCGGGATGCCAAACTGCCCCTGGGGAAGTGGCGGACGTCTTGACCAACGCATGGCAGATGCGTTTTTTCTGTCCGGCGTTGGTTCCGCAAGCCTGGCACGTGAGGGCCGAAAAGGCAACCAAAACCGGAAAAGACGGATCCGGGATGCCAAACTGCCCCTGGGTTGGGGAAGTAAGTGGTCGACGCCCTGAAACATCAAAGCGAGGTCGTATCCGCCAGCGGCGAACACGTTGTACGCCATCGTTTGGAAGAAACGTGCGGGACCTGCTCTGAGTTTCCGACCTTGTGCTGCGCACAACGCAAGTGCCGCGTCGTCTGTAGACGCATCCACATCGAATGCCTATCTATAATGTGTGTAACGGCATCCAATGTATCTATAGATGCTCGAGGCTGGAAGGAAAAAAGAATGCGTTTGGGCATTGGCCCCAGGTGTTGGTCTTGTAGAACCAGGCAGACTTTGCCCTCGAAGCCATCGGCGAACACAGATATACTTGATAAGCCCTGTCGTCACCTGACCTTTGTGTGCGGACGCCCGCCGCCGTCACGCACAGCCCCCGTGCGCCGACGCGCGTCGGCACACAGGTCCTCTGCTTGCCGACGGGCGTCCAATCCAAATCCTCGACGCCAACTCAGCCCAACTCAGCCACGAAAAGCGGGTTTTACGCGAGGTGGCACAGCGACCCTACGCCGCTCACGCGGGCCGCCAGCGCGGGACACCGCGCTGAGGAACGAGGGCGCGCGCGCGACCTTACGGGGGCAGCTTACGCGCGAATGTCGGCGCAGTTGGACCCGTGTTTCTGCGTCGCGCACTGGGTTCGCTGGTGGCGTGGCCATGCCGCCATCCCTTTGACGAGGGGAACTGCACGGGGGGGGAACGGCTCATTGGGGGGGGGGACGCTGGCCCATGTCGCCGAAGGGCACTTCACGCTCCTGCCCAGGCTGGCACGCCCAGGTTCCGATCGGCGAACACCGGGATCAAGTCAGACATGTCTCTACAGGAGGAATGATTCGATGTTCTGCTTACTATGTTCGGCTATTATGTGATGGCTCTATGTTAACCGACTGCCCTGGGTAATAATCCCTGGGGGATAATAAAATTCGGGGCTCGGCGGGGATAATCAACGATTTTCCCAGCAAGTGATGATGATGATGATGATGATGATGATGATGACGCAGCTGCTGCTGCTGCTGATGATGATGATGATGATGCTGATGATGATGATGACGATGATGATGATGATGATGATTCCGGGCGCCCGATCGTGAATACGCGCGTTCCTGGGCAGGTTCGGAACATCAAACCACTACAAGCGATTGGGGAACGATGTATCCCTTTTTACGCCTATCCCCCCTATCGCTGCCCCTGGGGCGAGGAGGCTCGGTGCCTCGAAGAGGCTCGAACGCTTGGAGTCTCGGAGACTCGGGGAAGCTCGAGCCTGGGCAGTTGCGGGGAGGGAGGAGGAGGAGGAGGAGGAGGAGGAGGAGGAGGAGGAGGAGGAGGAGGACGAGGAGGAGGAGGAGGAGGAGGAGCAGGAGCAGGAGGAGGAGCAGGAGCAGGAGGAGCAGGAGGAGGAGCAGGAGCAGGAGGAGGAGGAGGAAGGGAGGAGAAGGAGGACGAGGAGGACGAGAAGGACGAGGAGGGGCCACAAACTGCGTGAGGGATGCGCTAAAAAATAACTCCAATGCTCTGCCTGCTCGAAAAAACGCAAGTAACTTCAAAATCCAATCGGTTCCCATGGCCCTGCCACACGTTCCTGACTCGGGAACGGCTGAGAAAGTGAGAATCCCATGGCCCTGCCGCACGTTCGTGACTCTGGAAAACTAAAATGCTGAGAATCCCCTAGCCCTGCCACACGCACGTGATTGCGGAAGCTGAATTGATGAGACCACCATTACCATGCTCAGCGTTTTTGATGCTATTGCTAGTCGAAATCAGATGATAGCAACTTCGATTCGCAACTTACCCCGGGGATTGTCAAGTTCGGCCTCGCCGCCCCTCTCCACAATTAAATCCTATTGACACAGGATAATAAATATTCAGGGGGTATGGGAGGGGTACATTTTTATCCGGGGCATGCGGTTATTTGCCCACAAAAATCCGCCTGTGGGAGGCCATGCCCGACCTGACACTGCGTTCGCCTGTGCGCGTCACGCCTCACTTCGGCACAACCCCTCGCGTGCTTCGTGGCCCCCCAGGGATTTCTGCTTAAGTCCCCTCCCCCCAGCCAGTCCCCCGCTGCCGGCTCCCCTGCTCCTGCCAGCGCGCGCAGCAAGAACGCGGCGCGGCGAGGGGGCCGACCACCCTACAAGGAGGCGAGGGGCGGCGTCTTCTGGCAAGGAGGCAGGAGGAGGCTCCCGAGGGGCCCTCCCAGTTCCCGGGGAGCACGGTGAGCGTTTGCTTATGTTCGGCGTTTGGGCGGCAAGGGGGGCAGGGGCCGGGGGGGGGTCTGGCTCCGTGCGGCTGTTTGCAACCGTGCGTCCTATGGGGTGGGGACTCCACCTGCTCGGGAAGGGGTATGCCGGAGTGGGCGAGGCGGGCGCGTGCGAACGTCGCCACTGGGGCCTTCGGTCAACCTCCGTATGGGGCCACGACACGCGTGGGGTGTGCCGAGATGGGCGGACGGACTGATGCGAACGTCGCCACTGGAGCCTTCGGTGAAGATCCCTATGGAGCCACGAAACGCTGTAACGGGCGGGGCGGACGCATGCGAACGTCGCTACTGGGGCCTTGGGTGGACTCCAGATGGGACCACTAAACGCTGTACTGGGTGGGGCGGACGCAAGCAAACGTCGCCACTGGGGCATTCGGTGGAGCTCCCTATGGGGCCACGAAACGCTGTAATGGGCGAGGCGGACGCATGCGAACGTCGCCACTGGGGCACTCGGTGGGGCACTCCTATGGAGCACGAAATGCTGTACTGGGTGGGGCGGACGCATGCAAACGTCGCCGCTGGGGCCTTGGGTGGAACTCCCGAGGTGGCCAACAAAACGCTGCACTGGATGGGGCGGACGCATGCGAACGTCACCACTGGGGCTTTCGGTGGGAGCTCCCTAGGTGGCCAACAGAACGCTGTACTGGATGGGGCGGACGCGTGCGAACCTCGCCGTTGGGGCCTTCGGTGGAGCTCCCTACTCGGCTCCAACAAAAGAGTTTCCCTTGAAAGTCGCAAGAGGAAGTGTATGTATGCACGCCCATCGGCAAGATGCAATGTCGCGCGCGCGTGATCAGCGCTCGCACGCACGCGGTTCCAAGGCGCCCCGTGGCCACAAAACGTTTCCAGGAGGGCCTCACGCCACGGACGGCAACGTCCAGGCGACCCTGGGAGGATGCCACCCCGACACGAACCTGCCTTGGATTCTGGGACGCCCCAGGCCGACTCGAAGATGACCAAACACATGAGCAAGGAGTGACGCCGAGGTGGCCCGATGGCAACAACAAGATGGATCCAAGCGCCCAGGGTGGCCCCAGAATGACCACGTGACGGCTGCGGGATCCAAACATGACTGGGACATGATCTCAAGATGACCGCAAGACGGCCCGAACACGGCAGGAATGCTGTAACTTCTGAGCCCCATCTTACTTCGTGCCGATTCCAGCATGGCGGGATCCGTGTAACGACCCAGGATGTTGGTTTAGTATATTTCTAATGGGTGAGATGTTGACCTTCCTGAGCTAAAATTATCCGCTTGAAAAGGAATAAACTAAGCGAGATCCCGCCCGGCCCACGGAAGACAACAACATTGCTAGGCTTCTACGGGGGTAGCGGGGTTCGGAAAGGGCGTCGTTCACTTCCGCCGACTTCCGCGTGCCTTCCGCCGCCTTCCGCCTTGTCGTACTTCCGTCGCCTTCCGCTGGCGAGCGTCGTGATGAAAACTCATGGAACTTTCATTGGGCCAATGTGTGTGGCCACGAAACGCTGTACTGGGCGGGGCGGACGCATGCGAACGTCGCCGCGGTAGACTACGGTGGGGCTCCCGATGGGGCCACTAAACGCTGTAAATGTTTAAGGCAGACGCATGCGAAAGTCGCAAGTGGAGCGTGCGGTGGGGGCTCCCGATGGGGTCACGAAGCGCTGCACGGGGTAAAGCAGACGCATGCGAGCGTCGACGCGGTGGCCTACGGTGGAGCTCCCGATGGGGCCACGAAACGCTGTAATGGGCGAGGCGGACGCATGCGAACGTCGCCACGATAGACTACGATGGAGCTCCCGATGGGGCCACGAAACGCTGCACTGGGTGGAGCGGACGCATACGATACTGGCAAGTGGAGCCAGCATGGGGGCTCCCTATGGGACCGCGAAGCGCTGTGCTGGGCGAGGCGGACGCATGCGAACGCCGCCGCTAGGGCCTTCGGTGGAGCTCCCTCTGGGGGCCACGAAGCGCTGTCCTGGGCGGGGCAGACGCATGCGAACGTCGCAATGGGGGACATTCGCATGAGGAGAGCGGGAGGCAAGCAGGAGAGGAGGAGGGGTAAAGAGAGGGAGGGAGGAGGGAGGGGGGAAAAGGAGGAGGAGGGGGAAAAAGAGGAGGAGGCGGAGGAGAGGAGGAGGAGGAGGAGGAGGAGTAGGGGAGGGAGGAGGAGGAGGAGGAGGGGGGGGACGCGGGGGCGCCTTCTCTTCAAAACGAGGACCCAACACCACAGGATGGTTGAGAACAAGATCGGATGGATAAAGAAGAGACGGGGGTTGCGGACAAGGAGAGGGTGTCCACGACCCGCCCCAGTTCGAAAAGAGCACTAAACTGGAGGGAATATCAAACTCAACCGCTGCTGCGCTGGCACGGTGGTGGAACTTGCGGCAGACAGCTGGATAATCACCCTATCAGGTTGTCTCCCACAGACGTCTTGGTGAAACGAGCCGAAAGCGACTGCGGAAGAGGAGGCGGAGCGGGCAGTAACGACAACGAAAGGCGGCCCACCCCCACCTCCGACCTGTCATACCTATTTCGAGGCAAGCTTTGCAAAGGGATGGAAATGCACGTGTTACCTGGGCGTAGGCGGTGTGCCAGCTCTTGACTGCGTCGGATCGTCAGAGTATCGAAATCGGATTGGATCGAGCCAGCGGGATCGAGATCGAAGCGGATCGGTCGGATCCAAATGGGTCCTGCTCTCGTCGCACTCCTAGCTGGGATTTCGACTGCCGCCTGAGCCCTGACCACGCTGACTTCTTGGAACGGCCGTCTCGCCTCAGCGCTGGGCAACTCCCTGGATTCGTATGGCTCGTGCCCAATCGCTAGTGTCCTATCCCTTAAGTAAGAATGGTAATGGTCCTCCTCCCCTCCACCTTCCTCTACTCCTACTCCTAGTCCTCCTCCTCTTCCTCCTCATCCTCGTCCTCCTCCTCCTCCCCCTCCTCCCCCTCCTCCTCCTCAGCTGCCGCCAAGCAAAGCTGGAAGGAGTTCCCAGAGCTAGCCCTTCAGAATGGTGCCTGCCTAGCGCATCCCTGGCCCAAGGGTCTTCGAGGGGCTGACACATGCAAAGCAATGCAAAGCAGTACAAAGCAATGCAAAGCAAGAGTTAAACGCAATGCGAGTGCAGAGCAGTACGATTACAACGCAATGCAATACATGCGAAGCGATACAAAGGCCTGGACGACGGGCGGCGACGCGACGACGGGGCGGCGACGGCGACCACGGAGCCGCCAAACGGTCACGCAGGCCCAAACGACGGGCGGCGACGAAGCGGCGACGGGGCGGGGACGGCGACCACGGAGCCGCCAGACAGCCACGCAGGCCCAGACGACGGGCAGCGACGAGGCGGCGACGAAGCGGCGACGGTGACAACGGAGCCGCCAAACCGCCACGCAGGCCCAGACGACGGGCAGCGACGAAGCGGCGACGGGGAGGCAGCGGCGACCACGGAGCCGCCAAACCGCCACGCAGGCCCAGCTCCATAGAGGAGATGTGAGAATCCCTGAGTGCAAGCACTGCTTGGGAGACAAATCAACAACAGTCAGCCTTTAGAAAAGGGGGTTCAGCGGCTACGGTTAAGTCGGGCTGGTCCCCCTACAGGGGGATTTTCGACGAAACATAAAACATACTCCAAAAACAATTAAGAAAATGGTCCAAAAATAGTCTGGGGACTATTTTCCAGTTATTTTTATCTTTTTGGTGTATTTTTGGTGTATTTTTGGTGTATTTTATTTTTCGTCGAAAACCCCCCTGTATGGGGGACAGGCCCGACTTAAGGCTACGGTCAGGAACGGTTGCTCAGCGCGTCGCGGCGGCGGCCCGGGCGAGCGCGTCGCTCCGCCCCACGGGGCGGGCTGGCCGGGAAGAGCTCGGGGCGCTGGCGCATGGGAAGCTGACTACCTACCAGACCACCCCAACCCAACCGGAAGACCCGAATTTCGGGTTGGGGGGGGTAAGGGTTCTACATGTGTTTTTTCGATGTTTCCCGCCCCCCCCCACTGGAAATCGAGGGTAAATCAGAGCCTTCGGGTTGGGATGGGGTGGTTTGGTGGGCATGGACGGGGTGTCGTGCCGAAGCGCGGTGGGCCGGAACCAGCGGCGCGTCACGCCACGCCAGAGTTGCTGACCGTACTCTCATGTGGCTTGAGCTGTGGAGGTGACAGCCATGCGACGCAAGCTGTGTCGTGTAGGCTATGCCGTGCACGCCCAAGCGGTGTGAACTGGAGCTGACAGCTAAGGTGTGTAAGCTGCGTGATGTCAGCTCGAAACGTCGATCTCTCTAGGGGAAGACAGCTGCATAATCATCATGTGTTGGAACTCCACGCGGATTTTTGTGGATGTGCGCTGGACCCCCTCCTGGGCGCGCGGAGCGCACCCAGGGCGGCGCCGCACGCGCCGCCAGGGGGAACCCACCGCCGATCAAATAACTCCGCGCGGAGCGCAGCACGTTTATGCCTGTGTCGGTCTCCCTTCTCTGCACGATATCACCTCGAGACGACGACTGCTCCCTTGGCAGTGCTGGTCGACGACGAGGCCCTCGGCCAGCCGGCGCCTGCTGAGCCTTGGCGGGGCCCCCGAAGCGCCAGCCGCTCGCCTCCGCCGCCTGCGGCGCGCCGCCGCCCGCCGCCGACGGCCGCCGGGCGCGGCGCTGCTCGTGGGGCGGCTGGCGGCGTCGCCGGCGGTCGGCGCCGACGTCCCCTCGAAGTCCTGGCGCCCCAACTCCTTGGACGCCCCAGAGGGCCCCCAGAGGCCTACGGTCTACGGCAGCTTCGTGTCGTGACGACCTGGGCGCTGGTTTCTGCCACCGCGTAGTTCAGCTTTGAACGATCGGCGGCTTTCAGATCGCTGGATTCTTCCATGTTGGCCGATCCTGGGCCGCTGGCGGCGTCTAGCCTTCAATGCCCACGGCGGGGTCGCCGCCGCGTCGACACGCCACGATGCCCGCCTCGGACGCCCGAAATGGGTACGGAAAGAATGGGTACAACACAATGCCCAACAACAAATCTCGTCCCAAACCGACAGCGGTCGCTGTTGGGCAGGCGGCCTTCTGTCTCAAGTGGACACAGGCCGCGGCGACACCGACAGCGAGTCCTGCTCAAAATGAACAGGAACTGCTGTTGGACATTGTACCCATTCTTTCCGTACCCATTTCGCTCGTGCCGAAACTCCTCCGAGGCGGGCGTCTTCGCCCGGCTTCGGGCCCCAGGACCCTCGCAGAGCGATCCGGCGCCCGAACCACAAGGCGCAGAGCGACGGGGCCTGAGGTCCCAGTCGTGATGCTGCACGACGGTTCGATGCTTTCGAAACGTGGTATCCGAAGGTCCCGCCGCGGCGGCCGTGTCGCCACGCTGCCACGTCGGTCGTCGGTCGGCGGTCGGCGGCGCCGCGGCGCCGCGTCGCCACGCTGCCACGTCGGTCGTCGGTCGGCGGTCGGCGCCCGCCTCGGCGCGCATCGTCGAAGAGCAGCCGCTGGCGTCGCCGTTGCCGCTGTCGTTGTCGCCGTCGTCGGCGAGGTCGTCGCCGTCGCCATTCAGGCTGCCATTTGGGCTCCGTGCCCCCCCCGCTGGGGCGAGGGGTTGGGCGCGGCCAACTGGCCCCAGCCAGCGGCCCGTGCAGCGGGCGCTGGTGCACCGCCGCCGCGATTCCTGGGGCGCGGTCCAGGAGTCGCTCTCCCGCCTGGCATAGGCGAGCCCGTCGGGCGAGAGCCACTGCCCGCCGCGAGCTCAGGCTCGACGCGGCGCGGCGGCTCCTGAGGCGGCACCACGGCGAGCACTGGGCCATGCAGGCCTCGGGTGCTTCTGGAGCTGGCGCTGCAGCTGGTCCTGACGCAGCGGCGGCGACCCCGCCATGGAGGCAGCTGCCGCAGCAAGCCAGCGGGTCATGGGCATGCAAGGCGTCCAAGCAGTGCGGCTTCAAGAACAATTTTGCCACAAGGAGCACGTGCTGGAAGTGTGGGCGCACCAGAGACGGACGGCGTGACACCAGCCGCCCACGTCCGCCTTCGCGTGGGGCGCGCGATCATCCTGGGCGTGATCGTGGCCCTGATGCTGCTGGCGGACCTTCCTCAGCAGGGTCAGAGGTGGCACGGTGTCGCAAGGCTGTCCAGTCCTTGCGGCGCCTCCATTACGACGACTCCAACGAGGTCATGCAGTTGGCAATCGCCGCCTTGGCACAAGCTGAACGACAGGAGCGAGACGCCATGCCACCTGAGGAAGCATTGCGATGTGCCATGGACAGGCTAGGGTCCAAGGAGGCGGAGAAAGACAAGCTCGTTCAGCAGATCACCGAGATGGAGACCAGGCTGGTCGACGCCAAGGCCAAGCTCGAGATCGTCGCCAAGGACATCTCGATCATCCAGGCGGACGCGGCCAAGGCAAAGGTGGCCATGGCTCCAGTCCCACAGCCAACTGTTGGAGGCCAGGGCATCGCCAATGTGGCAGCGGCGGTGCAGAGCCTCCAGACATCCATCCTCAGCGCCCAGCAGTCTGTGCAACTTGGCCAATCGAGGGAGCAGGTGGGCGCTCAGTTACTGGACTCGCTGGTATCCAACATTCAGCAGCTGGGCGCGCTCTTGCTCGCAGTTCAGGGAGACAATGAAGAGCCAGCAGGTGGGAGGGGCGCGGTCGGAGCCGCTTTTCGCACCTCCGCCGCAGATGCTCCAGCAGCGTCTCAGGACGCACCACCAGTTGTCGCCGCCCCAGCCGCAGGAGTCCGAGCCCCAGGCATCCCAGTCGTACCAGACGGGCGCATGGAGATGGACACCCCGCAGGCATGGCAGAACGCGTAGACGAGCACCGCGGGGAGCACGCAGGCATGGCATGGGCGCGATTACCTTCAATGGGTCTTGCTGGAGTACTATACAGCAGTTTTTGCTTGAGGGTGTGGGGGGCGCTCAAGTTGTGTGTGCGCAAGAACTTAGACTCGACGGTGAAGCTGTGGATCGTGCCCAGACGTGGGCCTTGAGACACGGATGGAAGCCGCACATATCACCATGCAGGAGATTGCAATCAATGAAGCCCTCGGCTGGGGTAGGGATTTTCGTGCGAGAGCATATCTCCGTCACTATGTTATCAGATTGTCCTATCATGAAGGGCTTCAACATATCGCCAGCCTGGGCAATGGCGCTGCACGTGCAGACGGGGCTCCCAGGCGGGCTGGTCATCGGGTCGGTGTACATGGAGTCCGTCGGTTTGAGCAATTACGTGAGCGCGAACTACACCAGGTTCATGAGGCTGGGTGCGTGCCTGCGCCATTTTGCCGTGCCATTCATTGTCGCGGGTGACTGGAATGCACCCCCACACGAATTGGAGACCATGGGCCTACTAGACATGCTGTCAGCCGCCATCGTCACGCCAGCACGTTGTGAGGGAACGTGTCGCAGTGCGAAAGGCCACTACAGCATGATTGACTACTGGATGGTCTCGGCGGATATGGTGAAGGCGTGCGAGAGGCCACGCTTGGTGGAGAAGTGGCCGGCCAGACCTCATCACCCAGTGCGCTTCGACCTGGCCGCGCAGCCGCGGCGCCACATGCAGATCACCCTGACGGGACCGAAGCGTTTTCCTCGGGCGCACCCTGCGCACGCGGGCTGCCACCCGCTGGAGGGGCCACCGCCAGAGCGAGACTATCTTGCTCGAGTACAGGAAGATGCTCAACTGGGATTGCCTGCAGATGCGGATGAGGCTCAGCAGAGGCTAGACGGCCTCTACACTGGCATGCTGCAAGATGTGGAGAAGGACCTCTGCCACATCTATCAAGTTGATGAGCCTCATCATCACTGTGGGAGAGCTGCTGGCCCAGCTTATGTTCGCCGACCTGTCGGAGGCCCTGCCCGAGGCGGACATCCTGCTGCAGGGTCTGAGCCTCGACATACGCGTGCAGTCGCAATGGCGGTGAAGGACCTTCTCACGCAGGAGCATCATACGCGTCCAGTCAAGACAAGATGGGCGCGGGTCGGCCGAGTTCTCAGGCCTGGACATCGTCAAGATGTTCACACTACGGAAGGTCACACGCTGCTCGACTGGGCCTGGACTATCATACACCAGGCATGTTCACATGGAGGCGTGGCATACGCAGTGATGTTGCAGGCCTACGCGGGCCTCCTGGAATCTCATGCTGGCATCCTAGAGGATAGGGCCGCGCGAGCTCGATCCCAGGCCTTCCGCAAGTGGGCCAAGGATGCACTGGTCACAGGGCCTGCACCCCTGTTCGCCATGACCTAGCTGAAGGGGTGGTCTCACCAGGAGGTCGACAGGTTCGGCATCAAGACTTCGCTCCCTCAGGCAGTTGCTGATAGCCAGATGGACTACTGGAATCACATCTGGCAGGGACGCAGCCTGAGCTACCAGGACGACGATGAAGACCAGGAGTTCGACGTGGACCATCTCATCGACCAAGACAGCGGGGTCGCCGAGTTCATGAGGAGTCTGCCCCATCAAGCCCTGGAGGTGCCCAAGGTGCACGACCTGAGGCGCGCGGCTGCGACGTTCACGTGGCGCACAGGGGTCGGCGTCGACGGCCTATCTCCGCGGGCCTTCTCCCTGCTCTCAGATGAGGCGCTGGCCCAGGTCGTGTACCTCATCTGGGCGGCTGAGACATGGTGCCGATGGCCGACAGCAGCTGTGTCAGTTCACATTCTGTTGCTGGGGAAGCCAGCGGGCGGGTTCCGACCCATCGCACTACTGCCCTCCTTGTACAGGCTGTATATGAAAGTGAGAGTGGTGCACCTTCGACGATGGGCAGCTAAGCATACCAGACCGTTCCTTGCTCTTGGGCAGGGCAAGTGCACGGTGGACGGTGCAGCGCGCACGATGGTGCACGCAGAAGCTGCTGATCGACTGCAGGGAGACACCATAGTCACGGCCCTTATCGACATCAGTAAGTGCTTCGACAGGGTGGTATGGATGAAGACCATGATGGCGGCCAAGATGCACGAGTTCCCAGTCGTCATCCTCAAGATGTGTATGAGTATGGATGCAGCGCCTAGGCGCATCAGGTGGGCAGATACCTACTCTTTTGCAGTGGCAGTGGGACAGGGTGTGCTCCCTGGGTGCACAGCAGCGATGTACCTTCTCCAACTTGTGATGAACACACCCTTCGACGTTTTTGTCTCCTCGACGTCGCACATCCCCAGGTCCATAGAGGTGTACGCGGACGATATCACAGTCCAGATCACGGAGCACATCAGCACGATCGTTGACACGGCCGTGACACTGCTCGAGCGGCTGCGGTCCTGCTGGCCCTCGAGTTGCCCATCGCAGCTGACAAGGCCAAGGTGCTCAGCTCGAACTTGGAGGTGGCGAAGCTGGTGGCTCGGCGCACCAGTAGGCATGGGTTTCGTGTAGCCACGTCGCTCAACATTCTCGGAATGGAGACGCGGCCAGGCAAGCCCATCACCTATGCCACGGTGCACAAAAGGGTACGCAAGGTCAAGAAGCGGCTCCCCAGATTCAGGAGGCTCCGTAGTACCATCGCCTTGGCAAAGAGGAGTGGCACGCCCAGCTTGGGCCCAGCCATGCAGTATGGCCTCCAGGTTGTCAGTGCACCCCCAGCGACGGTGGCCACCATGACCAAGGTGGCACGCGTGGGATGGGGCAAGACGCCTTCAGCTACGTCAGCGTGGTTGGCATCACAGCTGGAGCCGTCACCGCACTTGCAGCCAGAATGCATTGCTACGGTCGAACCTTTTATTCACATGGGCCCAGCTTGTGATGGATGGCGTGGTGCCCCATCGCGTCCTTCAGACGGCGTGGGAAAAACAGGATCTGCGACTTAGAGGATCGCGTGCCCCTTGGAAGCTGATTGCGGGTCCTGCTGGGGCGGTCATCACCTGCCTCAAGAAATTGAACTGGAGGTATTCGAGTTTCTCAAGCTGGACCACAGGCACGGGCATCGTGCTAGACCTTACGCTACACGCACCTGCCTGGGCCAGAAAGGTTGCTAGGAGAGCGTACGTCAATGTCAAGTGGGAACAGTGGGCTCGCGGATCCGACGTTGCACCTGAGACAACATCTGCAGTGAGAGACTCTAGCGGCTACTGGTTGGAGCCTATCCGTATGATGCTGCAGGCCCCGCCCACGGCCAAGTTGTGGAAGTTGAGCGACATTGCAGTCGGTGCGTTGCGTTCCACAATGATTGGGGGCCAGTGGACGCAGAAGCGCTTGGCCAAGTACGGCTTCTCGGACATGGACTACTGCCAGGTGTGCGGTGAAGGACATGACGGGACCCTCCATCACAGGTTTTGGGAATGCCCGCTTCTGTGTCGTCATTGCGTGGACGCCGTGGAACATGACACCATCCTCAGAGCACAGGCTGCCCCCGTCAACGATTTCTTTTTCACGCGTGCCTTGATGTCCCGAGCATGTCTCCCACCAGTGCCACCACCTGTCATGACAGACCAGTGGTACTACGACCGATGGGAGAGTGGCCTGGACATATCAGGTGATGTGTTCACGGACGGGCCTGGGCGAACACTGATCGCCTGGCCCGAGGCGAACCGCGTTGGCTGGGGGTTCGCCGTCACGCAGAGACATCGGTGCAAGGGCCTGGCGTTCGGGCCGCTTCCAGGCCATGAGCAGAGCGTGCCGAGAGCGGAGCTGTACGCCATCATACAGGTCCTGAGGCACGGGATTCTCCCCCTCAACATCAAGTCTGACTGCTTGAACGTTGTGGAGGCCATACACAAGGGACCCGCCTGGTGCATGCATGTCCGTCGTGAACATCTGGACCTCTGGAAGCAGTTTTGGCATCTGGTGCAGGACCAAGGCGGTCTCTCTGAATCATTGTGCATCACGTGGATTCGGTCTCATCAGACGGACATCGACACCCAAGGTAGGCTCGACAAGGCAGGCAATGATTGGGCTGACCTTGCGGCCAAGCGCGGTCTCAAGAAGCACGATCTACCAGTGGCAGTGGTGGATAGGCACAAGCAGCTACTCGAGGAAGTGAGGCAAGTGGCCGCGTGGATCGCCAACTCGCAGAGTTTCTCTGGGGATGTGCAGTCGGACAGGGTGGACACGGTCGGCCGCAAGTCTTACTCGAAGTCGGCCGTGCCGAAGCGGAGTGCGGAAAAGAAGTTGCATCCTGACTTGGCCTTCGGCGCCGTTCCGCACACCCCCATCTTATGTAAGGGAGGTTGGAAGTGTTGTAGGTGCCCTAAGGTGGCCAGGTCCTGGGCGGGGAAGCGGAGGATGTGCGCGTTGCCGTGCAGTGTGCAGCCGTGCCGTGCCCCCCCGTACCCGCCCCCCACCTCGGGAAGCTCAGGATCTGGCACCAAGAGGGCTCTGGATCGAGTCCATCAGGTAGGTGATAGGTCTGTCAGAGCCCGACGCGAAGATGCGCCTAGTTGTTTGCACCCAGCTCCTGTTTCCCCCTCTCTGGTCCGCCTTGATCGGGGTCAGGGGTCTCAGGAATGCCATGAATTTCTTAGAGCTGTGCGCCCTCGAGTGACTTTCGCCCCTGTCCTGGAGCCTCCCCCTGGGCCCGCGGAGGTCCTTAGGGGAGCTGTGGAAGTTGGCTCGAAGAAGCGCCCCCGTGGGAACCAACCTCTCGGCAGGTGCCACGCGGTCCCGCCCGAGGCCCCGTTGCCTCCGTCTGGTCCCGTCCCGCCGAGGAGCGCACGCGGACATAGGTTGTATATCTCCCAGGACATTGTAGGATGCAGCAGGTGCGGAGCGTACTCTGCCAGAGGCAGCCGCTCACAGCTGTATGACATTTGCAACCCTGATCTGCTTCAGGACGATCGTCAGCGCAAGTGGCGCAGAGATAATTTTATGTCGGGGGTCCACCCGAGGGCGCGAGGTAATCCCGCTATCCCTGTTCCCCGGCCCCTTGACGTGGCCGACGAGGCTGTGCAGTGGCTCGGTCTCATTTCCTTATCCTAGTTTCTGTGTCAACTCGTCTGGCTTTGATCCAGCACAGGTCGTACGGACCTGGAGCTTAGCGTCGGTGATGTCGCATCCCCCTCGCTCGACTGTGCTGATTGAATGTGCGTTGGTATAGTCATTGTTATGTGATAGATTGTGCGTCTCTCCTGTTTCCTGCTGCTCATTTATTCCCTGTTCCTGGACTCGGCGCGTCTTCCCATGTGCTCGCTTGTCGCCGTCGCCATTCGTGTTGTCAGCGGCGTCGGCGTCCCCTGCCTCTCCTCCTACTTCATCATACCCATCATCATCATCATCATCATCATCATCATCATCATCATCATCATCATCATCATCATCATCATCATCATCACCATCACCATCACCATCACCATCATCAGCATCATCAGCAGCATCAGCATCATCATCATCAGCATCATCATCAGCATCAGCATCAGCATCATCAGCATCATCATCATCACCATCATCATCACCATCATCAGCATCATCAGCAGCATCAGCATCATCACCATCACCATCACCATCATCACCAGCATCAGCATCATCAGCAGCATCAGCATCATCATCAGCATCATATTCTTATTATTAGTATTACTCTTCGTCATCATCATCATCATCATCATCATCATCATCATCATCATCATCATCATCATCATCATCATCATACCCATAATCATCCCGAGTGCCTCTTTCCAGCCAGACGGCGGGCCACAAGTCGAGCACCTATACGAGCGACCGCGGGACACGGCCGACGATGGCGAAGGTAAGGCCCAGACATCTCCCGAACCTGTTGGCCTCTAAGAGGACATCCCGAGCAGCAATCTTGCCCGTCCAGGGCCGACACAAGTCTCTTCTCAAAAGCCCCAGCGGCAGAACACGCCCAGGAATCAGAGTAAGTTTGGCCACGGCATGGCACAGCCTGGCGGTGTGCGACTCGGCGATTTTTGAGAGGTGGGTTCGGATTTATCCACGGAATTTCTCCACGGAGTCCCCCACGGAGTCCCTCATGGCGACGGTGATTATTCTTGGCCCCTCGAACTGCTGGACCGCCAGCTGCGACGCCAGCTTCGAGCAAGGTTCTCGAGGGTGGGCGTGAATGCGCAGGATCATAGCATCTCTCACGACTGCCACGGAGAAGAACATCAGGAGGTTGCCGACGCGAACCTTGGCGTCACTGGTGGGGCAAGCCCATCGGGGCTGAGTCCGATCGGAAAAGCAGCGGCCTGCGCGAACCTTGCCAGTCACCAGGGCCCAGGTGGGGCAAGCCCACCGGGGCCGAGTCCGATCGGAGAAGCGGCGGCCTGAAGCGCACATCCAGTACCCACGAAAACGAGTAACATGGCGTGACGAGGTGGACCCCTTGTTGCCTTCCCGTACGCATGCAGCCTCTCACCAGATTGCTGCTTCGAGCGAGCCGCAGGTCGTTGCCATCGCCTAGCTTTAGGTCGGGCATGTCCCCCTACAGGCGGATTTGGGGCGAAAATGAACAATAGTAAGAAAATACTCAACAATAGTCAAAAGTTGTCGGGAAAACGTCCCCATACTATTTTTCATGATTCTCGAATATACCTCCTGTACTCCTCCTCCTCCTGCTCCTGGTCCTGCTCCTGCTCCTGCTCCAGCTCCTGCTTCTGCGCACTCCTCCCTCCTCCCTCCTCCCTCCTCCCTCCTCCCTCCTCCCTCCTCCTTCCTCGCTCCTCCCTCCTCCCTCCTCCCTCCTCCCTCCCGCCAGCGCGCCAGGAGACCCCGCGCGACCCCAGTGCGCCGCCTCGCCACTGCTGTCGTGCTCCGCCGGGCCGGCCGCCTGCCCGGCGCGCGCCAGGTTTTGCGACCGGAGGCCGGCCCGCCGCACTGGGAGGCAACGATGGGAGGGGACCCCTGAGATCCTGGCGTCTCAATTGTCTTCAGCCGGGCTGCGGGTTCGCCCGAAAGAGTGGGGACGAAGCCTCGCTCCTCCCTGCCAGCCCCCTCCTCCTCGGCCCCATGGAGTAGAGGCCTCCTGGATGGGGTCGGAGTAAATGGGGTCGGAGGATCGCGCCGCATCGCCGATACTTCGCCGATGCATCGCCGACGCACTGGCGATGCATGGTCGATGTCGGCGATACATCCGAGACGTCGGCGTGGAGGAAATCGGGCCCCACATCGAGCCGCATCGCCGATACATCGGCGACACGGCGCGATCCTCCGACCCCATCTGTGCGAGGCGGGGATTTATCCATATCCAGTGTGTGGGAACCGACGTCCTGGTGCCCCAGCGGGCGGTGGATATGGACATCCTTCGGCCCCTGGGGGCCCGAGTATGTCCACATCCACCGCCTGCCGAGGCTCCGAAAACTCACCCTCCTTGGCGGTGGTCACGTACAAATTCCCGCCTCGGACTCTGCTCCGGCCCCCTCCGGGAGGCCTACTCTAGATTTCGTAATGAAGGGAGGGGGGTCTCATTTCGGGGGGGGGTCTCTTCCAGGCTATCTTGGAGGGCCTGGGGGGTCTGGGGACGATGTTTTGGAGGGTTCTCCCACGGGGGAGGTCTGAAATGGCTTGTCTTGGAGGGTCCAGACCCCCTCCCTTTTATTACGAAATCTGGAGTAGATGGAGCGCGTCACGACGCGGAGGCGGCGCCAGCGGCGGGCCGCCGCCCGCGCCGCAGGCGCCGCGGCCGCCGTCCGCACCCCCGGCGCCGCTGGCGCCCCCAGCGACGGTGGCACGGGAGGAGCGAGGCTTACAGTCGGGGCGTTGACCTAAGGAACCCTAAATAAGGAACGAGGCCCCTTTTTTTCCATAAGTTAACCTTCGATGTCCCATCGAAAACATAAGGAAAACCCGAGGAAAGCTGTGAAACACTTAAGGAACACGGAGCCCCTCCCCAACGAAAAGGGTTCCTTCTTCAGGGCCCCGACTGTATGTTGCTCCCATCGTGCTCAAGGACCACACCCCAGAAATAATCTCGAGCGCCCGGAGAAGTATCCAAAGAGTGTCGAAACAGTGTCGAGGCAGTGTCGGGCGAGTGCCTCCCAGGGCCCGACACGTGAAAACACTCGAGCTTCGGTACCTTTTTGGTGCTCGAAATACTTTCTGGTGATCAAGGCTACAGTAGGTTGGAACATCATAAAGCGAGGCTTCATCCCAGCACCCTGGCTTTCGCCCAGATTCGAGGCCCAGGACCCTCGCAGATCGATCTGGCTCGAACACTGGCGCAGAAAGATGCAGTTTGGGGCTCCGGTCGTGATTATTCACATTGCTGCAGTTTGTTCGAGACGTCGGAACTCACGGACTGGCTCATGGGGGGGGAAGATGGACATGGTATCGGCGATACATCGCCGATAGATCGCCGACAGGCCCCCGATGGAGAATCCCCATGCTCCTGGGCGGGGTGGGCAATTTAGGCCATCAGTGGGCGATTGGGGGTCGATGCCTTTCCCCTGAGCCTATCCCCCCCCCTACCCATCGGTCGGAAGAAGTAGGTAGAAACATGAAGTAGGAAGGCATTGAAAATAGATTCGGTCTCCGCCCGCCCCCTAAGGAGAACGGAAAAGGTGAGGCCACTCGATCATTGAAGCAGGAAGGCGCCGAGAGCAGATTGGAATCTGGGAATCCCCGAGTACCCACTGTCAACGACCCATGGGCACCGTCGCCCCTCAAGCACGGCCGCAGGAAGGCCGCCGAAGGGCCCTCTGACGAGCCGCCGAAGGCCGCGCCCCGGCGGCCGGCGCAGACCGGCGGCGGCGGCCAAGGGCCCCGAGGCCCGCGAGGGGCCGCCGAAGGCCACCCAGAGCAGCCCTGAGAGCGAGCCGTCGGGCGGGTCTCGCCTGTCGGCGCGGAGGCCCCATCGTTGGGCGGCGGGCGAGGGGGGACACGAGGAGGAGGAGGCCTTCTCAGAGGGCGGCGGGGCCTCTCAGAAGCCCTCCAGCCTTCTGAGGAGTCTCTGTGCCTTCCGGGAAGGCTTCGAAGACCGCTCTCAGAAGGCCGAGGGGCCTTCCGAGCCTTCTGAGCAGGCCCGCCCCTTCTCACTGCCCCCCTCGCTCGCCGCCGAATCGTTGCCCCTGAGCATCGGCTCTCGCGAGAACCCGCCGGGAGGGAGCCGCGGGGTGGCGCTCTGCGTCGGCCCCCCGCGGGGGGGGGGGGGGCGGCGGCGGGCCCGCCGCCCTGCACCGCCGAGGAAGACGGCAGATGCCTCCCAGATGGGGTGCGATCCACCGCCCTGCCGAGGTCCCACGGGGTCGTGGATGCCATGACAATGGACACCCCAACAGTCCTATGTATCGTTGAACGAAAGATGTGCGCAAAGCGTTCGAAGAGTGTTCTGAACACGTTTTGAACACATTTCCGAACATGTCTTAGGCATCTGGGAAGTGTTTGGCAGCATGCTTCCTCTCCGTTGATCGTCGCCCACAACCATAGGATCGATCCGCCAGGAGGTGGTCATGAAAAAATCCCCGCCGCAGAGACCAGCACGCGCACAAGCTCTCGGAGGTCCGCGCGGATTTCTTGGATCGGCGCTGGGCCCCGCGCTCCCTACCGCGCGGGGCGCTGGGGACGGCGCAGGAGGCGCCGCCAAGGGGGCTCCAGCGCCGATCCAAGAGAGCAGCGCGGCCCTCCGAGAGTGTGTCCTGTGGGTGGGGTCGGAAAATCGCGCCGCATCGGCGACGCACCGCCAAATCCATCGCCAACTGCACCGCCGATGCACCGGCGACGTTTGCGCTGCCTCGGCGCCCTGGGCGCAGAAAACATCGGGCTCCACATCGCGCCGCATTGCCCATGCATCGGCGAGGCGGCAAGATCCTCCGACCCCATCTACGGCGGGGTCATGGTCGCTTGCGTAAAAAAGTCTGGCATCAAGAAGCCCAACGCGCCGACGCCCTCGAAGCCCAGGGCGCCCTGCCATGTGCAGTCTCTTCGAGACTGCTACAACCTCCCACACCGAACGCAAGCAAAAGCAACACAGGGCACCCTGACAAAACAAAGGGTGCTTCTGGTCATGCGGTCCGACTGTAACCCCAGGAAGTCTCTAGATTTGC
>CAUYUJ010017429.1:184929-227429 GCA_963575745.1 Prorocentrum cordatum
CTGCGGAGGAGGGCGAGACACCCTCCTCCTCCGTCCGCCCGGTCCTGCTCCTGCTCATCCTCCTGCTCCTGCTCCTGCTCCTGCTACTCCTCCTCCTCCTCCTCCTCCTCCTCCTCCTCCTCCTCCTCCTCCTCATCATCATCATCATCATCATCATCATCATCAGCAGCAGCAGCAGCATCGTCATCATCATCAGCATCATCATCATCAGCAGCATCAGCATCAGCATCAGCATCAGCATATCGTCGTCATCATCATCAGCATCATCATCAGCAACAACATCAGCAACAACATCGTCATCATCATCATCATCATCATCGTCATCATCATCATCATCATCATCATCGTCATCATCAGCATCATCATCATCATCATCAGCCGCAGCGCAGCATCAGCATCAGCATCAGCATCATCAGCAGCAGCAGTCATCGTCATCATCATAATCATAATCATCATCATCATCAGCAGCATCATCACCACCACCCTCATCTTTATCAGCATCATCATCATAAGCAACATCGTCGTCATCATCATTATCATCAGCATCATCAGCAACACCATAGTCATCACCACAATCATCATCATCATCATCATCATCATCATCATCATCATCATCAGCATCATCATCAGCGTCAGTATCACCATCATCAAAGTCATCATCATCATCATCATCATCATCATCATCATCAGCATCAGCATCATCATCATCATCAAGGACAGCAACAACAACACCATCATCATCACACTAGTAAGAGTCATCATCATGATCATCAGCATCATCAACATCATCAGAATCATCATCTTGAGCATTAGCATCACAATTATCATCATCACCATCGTCATCATGTTCATCGTCATCGTCATCGTCATCATAATCAGCATCACCAGAATGAGCATCATCAGCAGCGGCATCATCATCAGCAGCAGCATTATCAGTAGCATCATCACCATCATCCTCATCAGTTTCATCATCATCGTCATCATCATAATCACCATCACCATCATCATCATCGTCATCATCATCATCAACATCATCAGCAGCATCATCATCGTCATCATCATCATCATCATCACCATCACCGTCACCATCACCATCACCATCATCACCATCATCAACAGCAGCATTAGCATTAGCATCAGCATCAGCATCATCCGCAGCAGCAGCATCATCATCGTCATGCCACACCTCCTCTGAGCTTCGAGCTGCGGACAATGTCAAGCGAAACAAGCCCCGATGCCCTCGCCTCCCAGCTGGTGCTTGGTGAGGGCAAAACCAAAAGCAAAAGGTGAAAGAGAGGGGATGGGGACGACCGATTGGCGGACGCGAAGGATGAGATGACGCACCTGAGGGGTAGAGGGATGCTGTCTGAGGCAGCTGGCGGCGCGCGCGCGTGCAGGCGGGGCCCGAGCGTGAGACCCAGCCCCTTCAGGGGGGAGCTGAGACCCACCTCGGCCCCCCTCTCCTGGAGCGGGGCCACCATCATCAATCCTCAAGTCCTGCCTGGAGGTCTGCAGGTGGAGGGGCGAGCACCTAGGGTCGGTGCTAAGCGGCTGCAGCGCTGCGAAGGGGCGGTGTGGATGGGGGGCCCGTGTAGTGAATCTGGGCGCAGTGGTAACAAGAAAGACAGGCGCAGCTGTCTGCGTGCGTCGAAGGTGAACAGCGCGAGAGGTGGGAATACGTGGGCGGGGGAGGGAAGAAGCGTGGGGCAATCGGGGTTCCCAACACCCAAGGGAGCGAAGGCTCCCTCGGCGTGGCTTTTTTGAAGTGGCGCGGCCAGGGTGGCACTGCAGGGCAGCCTGTGCCGACGATGGCCCATCTCCCCCTCCCACCCACCCACCCCCAAGGCCACTCATCCAGGGCCGTCCCGCACCCCCTTCCAGCGTTGGCGCTGTGGGTGGAATAAGGTGGAAGTTAGCGGGCGAAACGCGGGGGGAGGGGGCAGTGATCTTCCAAGAAGGGCGAGGGAGGGGTAGATTAGGTAGAGGCTTGGGGTGCCTCAGAGGAGGTAGGAGACGAGGTACACGGAGAGCAGGGGTCCAAAGGTGAAATCAAGGTACAGGTAGTATATAGAGTAGCGGCCTGAGTCGAGGTTGAGACCCATGTAGTAGAGAGAGTACCAGACGCGGCAGTAGACGAAGTAGTGGTCGTGAAGGAATAGGGCTCCGTTTGTGCGTAATTCTGCGTGGATTAGCTGGTGCTGCTGCTGATGCTGCTGCTGTCATGGCTGGCAGTAAATGCGTAGGTTGGGTCAGGTGAAGGGGTCGGAGACAATGAAAAGGTGGAGGTTCCAGCCGTCGCGTGAATCAAAACTTGTAGGAGTGCAGGTGAAGATGAGTTCCGCAAGGGCAGCTGCAGCCTCTTGGCGCATGACGCAAGAGAGAGGGCAGCATTGATGCTGATGCTCCTCCAGGCAGAATGGGGGCGGGGAGAGGAGTTGACTGAGAGTTCGGCGGGGGGGTCGTTTTAGCGACGCGGCGGAGTCAGACAGTCGGGCACACACACACACACACACACACACACACACGCAAAGGGGAATCCGCCGACATTGTCGGCGTGTGAGGGGCTTGTCTGTTCGAGTCGTCTCCGTGGTCCCCTTTCCCTGCACCCTCCTCAAGTTTGCCAGCGAGAGAAAAATCTAGCAGAGTCGTCATCGAGTCGAAAAGAAGCCACTTCCCTCTGATCCCTCCCCCGTCGGGGGGGGCAGGGAGGAGGGTCCCGGGGAGACCCCAGGGGGGGGGGGCGGGGAGGGTGAGGGGGGAGTCATATATGCGTCCCCCCTGGGGATCCTTGAACCTCCGAAAATACCAAGACAGTCCCAGAGTGCCCCAAGAGGCCCCCGAGACGGTCCAAGAGGGTCCCCCATCGCCAAACGATCGGTCCAACACGCCTTCACGCCCTCCACTGCCCAGGAGGCCTCCAGGACGCTCCAAGAGCACTCCCGATACGGCCCCAAGAGGCCAAATCAATTGATGATATGTTGCTTGTTGTTGTAAGGACTTAGGCGTTCTCGCCTTTTCCGTTTCCCGCTGCTCCAAGACGGCGCAAGAGGTCCCCAAGATCGCCCCAACACAGCCCAAGAGGCCCCCATGAGGGTCCCAAAGCAGCCCAAGAGGACCCCCAAACAGCCCAAAACGCATCCAAGACGGTCCAAGAGGCCCCCAAGACGGTTCCAAGAGCGTGCCCAGACGGGGAACCCAAACGTACATTTCGAGCCCTCGGCCCCGAGAGGCTCCCAGGAGGCCCCAAGAGGCCCCCAGGAAGCCCGAAAAGGCTCCCAAGAGGCTCCCAAGTGTTCCACAAGAGGCTCCCAAGAGGCTCCAAAATTCCTCCCCAGAAGCCCCCGAAAGCCTTCCGAAGAGACCCCCAAAAAAATCCCTGAGGACTCTGGCCCGCCGCCGTTGTCGTCGTCTCCCGTCAGGGTCGGCGGCACCGGCCGTAAGGCCTTCGCAACAGTAATATTGGGATAAAGAGAACGAGGAGAGAGGATGAGGAGGATGAGAACGAGCCTGAAGACAAGGAGTGGTTGTGCAAGACCAGCGCCAATGCACGGTGCGCTGAGATTGGTCAGGTGTTAAAACTCATCATCCCTGTTGCACGGCTGCGCACATTGAGCTTCAACATAAACCGGGCCGCAGAAGTCCTAGAGCGGGTTGAACAAGCCTTCGGGCACAAACTCGTGAGAACGAAAAAATACAATGAGTCCGCTTAACGCTTTCAGCCCCGACCATCTGAATTTCTTATCTCGGGACCGTCGTGGCAGAAAGTTTCCAATGACAAGCACCGAGGAAGAAATACCAGCTTCAATCTGAAGGCCGTGGACGCACACATGGAGTGCAAGCAGACAGGGCCTGTCGCGGATTCAGGGACAAGGTAGGGTAGCAAAGCACACGGTCGTAAAGGAAATTGACGACTAGAACTGCAATGCTCACCTCCGATCAGAACCCTGGCCCACACCTCACATCCATACACACCCACACACACGCCCGCACGCATGCACCCACGCACGGTGCGCATATATGTGTATATATATATATATATATATATATATATATATATATATATATATGTATGTGCATATATATATACACACGACTATATGTTGATATACATAAACATATGAAAAAAAAAATCATACATACATGCATGCATGCATACATACATACGTACGCAACACGGATGTTCAACAAAAGCGTGCGCGCTCTTGCGAATACTTAAGAAAACCATGGGTGTTGTTCAACATGTTCGTAACATGTTACCAAAGGGACTTCGCGCGCGCGCATGTCGAAATCGTTCGAATGCCCTTGCGCGCGTGCCGTCGCGAGAATCCTTTTGCAAAATACTGCAACGAAAAGCACACGCGCGCGTCGTCGCGCGCGCATACCGAAACCGTTCAAAAACCGCCAGTGTCGTGAGGATGTTTGTTTAAAAGAATGCCCAAACAAAAAATATGAACACTGGGTCTCGTAACGCAAATGTTCAACAAAAGCGTGCGCGCGCGCTTTTGCAAATTCTTGACAGAACCACTGATTCTTCAATATGCTCATAAAATGCTACCAAATGGCCTTCGCGCGCGCGCACATCTAAATCGTTCGAACGCCCTTGCGCGCGTGCTGGGGTGGCACGATCCGTGTCAAGGAATACCGTGCGAGTCACTCTCGCGCTTTTGCAGCGCGCGCATTTCGAACTCATTCCCAAACATTCATCACCGACGCGACGACGCCGTCTACAATTGTCATCGACGCGAAAGACGGCATCGGCGCCGTCATCGCCACTATCGTCGTCATCGCGTTTAAAAGTGTCGTCACCAACATCGCCAGTATAATTGTCATCGTGTCTACAAATGCCGACGTCGCCATGATACCGCACCCACCCAAGCCGCCGACTCGCACACAAGTACCCGCTGGGATGTGCCGAGCGGTTAGCACCACCGCGGCCTCGTCGGTCGCGCAAAACTATCTGGCCGCTGCGCGCGCATGCGCGGGCTTGCGCGGCCGCAGAGATGCACCAGCCAGCGCCCAGCTTTCATCGCAATCGCATCCGCATGAGGTTTGCAAGCCAAGTTGAGGGCGGGTGGGTGGGATGTTTGCGCGAACAGTGGAGTGGACAACTCACTGCGAACAGAAATTGATTGCACCACATAGATTGCGCACATAGGTTGCACAACATAGATTGCACCACGCAGATTGCAACACATAGAGCGCACCACATAGAGTGCGCGCCACATAGACTCTACCCCCCCCCCGGGGGTTATCCGCCCCCTTTTTCGCATTGCGATGTACATGCGATGTTGCCTCATCGTTTATTCTCACTGTGAAAAATTGACATCCCAGCCAAAACGGTATCGCCCCGCCCCACCCCACCCCACACCTTTTTTTCTCCGATGCGCGCGCCATCGCTTATCAAAAAAGCATAATCTTCAGAAAAACAACCCTCACACACATGCAGCGACGCGCACACTCGCGCGTCGTCGCACGCGCACGCCGAAACCCTTCAACAACCATCGGTGTCGTAAGGATTTCAAAAGCGAGTGCCAAAAATGATAAATAAAAACACCAGGTTCCGCAACACAAATGTTCAAAATCGTTTGCGCGCGCTCTTCCGAATGCTTGGGGACACCATTGGTTTCTCACCATATTCAAAACATACTACCAAACGGGCTTCGCGCGGGCGCATGTCGAAATCGCTCGAACGACCATTGCGCGCGTGCCGTCGCGAGAATGTTTTGCTACAACAAAAACATTGGGACGCATTGCACGCGCGCGCGTCGTCGCGCGCGCGTTGGCTGCGCGCGCATGTCGAACTTCCCCAAAACCTGAATCACCGACGCGAAGACGCCGTCATCGTTGTCGGCGTGATCAGCGCTCCGCGCCGTCATTGGCTTTGCCGTCGTCGCATTCAGCATCGTCACCAGCATCGCTCCTAGAATCACCGCGTCTACCGTTGTCGACGTTGCCATGATACCGCGCCCGCCCAAGTCGCCGACTCGCACTCAAGTGCCCGCAGGGACGTGCCCAGTGGTCAGCACCACCGCGGCTGCTTCGGTCGCGCCAAAGTAACTGGCCGTTGCGCGCGCGTGCATGCGCAGGCTGCCGCGGCCGCAGAGATGCACCAGCCAGCGCCAAGCACTCATCGCAATTGCCGCCGCATGGCGTTTGCAAACCAAATTCCCGGCGGGCGGGTGGGATGTTTGCGCGAGCAGCAGAGTGGACAATTGCACCGCCAAGAGACTGCACAACATGGATTGCGCAACCTAGATTCTCCTATCTTAAAAACCAATGATTTCTACCACCCCACCCCCCAGGGTTAAAAATCCCCCGGGAACCGATGCAAAACACATAGGAATCTGCGCCATCGTCCATCCTTTACACTATCCCAGGGGGCCGGTATCGACCCCCCCCCGCAAAACTACTATGCACGCGCACTCGCTTATCCAAAAAAAGATAAGTTTTCAAAGTCCCTTGCAAAAAAAAGAAGTGCAGACGCGCGCGTCGTCGCGCGCGCATGCCGAAATCCTTCAAAAACTTTCGGTTTCCGAACGATTTCAGAATGGAGTGTCCAAAAAACATATAAAAGCTCAGGGCTTCGCAAAACTGATTTTCCAGAAAAACTTACACGCGCGCTTCTGCGAAATCTTACACAAAAAACTATGGGTTGTTTTTCATCATCTTCGAAACATACTACCAAACGGGCTTCACGCGCGCGCATGTCGAAAACGTTCGAACACCCCTGCGCGCGTGCCGTCGCGAGAACCCGCTGCAAAAAACGAAAAGAAGTGCCCGCTCGCGCGTCGTCGCGCGCGCATGCCGAAATCATTCAAAGACCTTCGGTTTCGGAAGGATTTCAAAATCGAGTGCACAAAAACCATACAAAAACACAGAGTTTCGCAACACGGGTTTTCAACAAAAGCGTGCGCGCGCGCGCTCTTGCGTCGTCGTCGTCGTCGTCGCCGTCCTCACTCTTCCCTTGTCGTCGTCGTCGCCGTCGTCGTCCTTTGTCTTTCCTCGTCGTCGTCGTCGTCGTCCTCTTTGGCGTTGTCGTCGTTTCCGTCGTCGTTGCCGCCGTGGTCGTCCTTCCTCCTCCCTCGTCGTCGTCGTCGTCCGTCGTCGGCGTCTCGTCGTCGTCCCTCCTATTTCGTCGCCGTCGTCGTCGTCGTTGTCGTCTTCCCTCCTCCCTCGTCGTTGTCGTCGTCGGCGTCGCCGTCCTCCCTCCTCCCTCGTCGTCGTCGTTTTCGTTAGCGACGTCGTCGTCATCGTCGTCGTCTTCGTCGTCGTCGGCGTCGTCGTCGTCGGCGTCGTGGTCGCCGTTGTCGTCGGCGTCGTCATCGTCGTCGAACTCGTCGGCGTCGGCGTCGTCGTCGTCATCTTCCCTCCTCCCTCGTCGTCGTCGTCGTCGGCGCCGCCATCCTCCCTCCTCTTTCGTCGTTCGCGTCGTCGCTGTCCTCCCTCCTCCCTCGTCGTTGTCGTTGTCGCCGTCGTCGTCCTTCCTCCTCCCTCGTCGTCATCGTCTTCGTTGGCGACGTCGTCGTCGTCGCTTTCGTCGTCGTCGTCGGCGTCGTCGTCGTCGTCGGCGTCGTCGTCGCCGTTGTCGTCGTCGTCGTCGTCGTCGTCGTCGGCGTCGGCGTCGTCGTCGTCGTCGTCGGTGTCGCCGTCGTCGTCGTCGTCGTTGGTCGCCCCAGTCGTCGGAAACGTCGTCGGTGTCGTCGTATTCTTCGTCGTCGTTGTCGCTGTCGTCGTCGGCGTCGCTGTCGTTGCCAAGTGTTATTTGGTACCCACCGTCACGGTCTTAAGAAGTCATGTGACCAACTTGCGGGTGGGAGGGTGGGATGTTTGCACGAGCAGTGGAGAGGACAGTCAAAGTGAATTGCACCACGTAATCTGTACCAAAGAATTTGATTTGAACCACATAGATTGCTCCACTAAGACTGCGCAGCACAGATTACATAACATAGATTGCACCAAATACCTTGCACAACATAGAATGCACCACGTGGATTGCACCACGTAAATTGCACAAACAAATTGTTAGAAACAAACACACGGTTTGGGGTCTAGGCTGGCAAGCATTTTGAAAGGATGGCCTGGTTGTCGGGTTCGCCGCCTTGTTATCGCCGTCGCCGCCTCGTCGCCGCCTCGTCGCTGCCCGTCGTCTGGGCCTGGTTGCCGGGCCCGCCGCCCTGTTATCGCCGTCGCCGCCCCGTCGCCGCCTCGTCGCCGGCCGTCGTCTGGGCTCCATTGCCGGGTCCGCCGCCCTGTTGTCGCCGTCGCCGCCCCGTCGCCGCCCCGTCGCCGCCCGTCGTCTGGGCTCCGTTAGCGGGTCCGCCGCCTTGTGGTCGCCCCGTCGCGTCGTCGCCGCCCCGTCGTCACCGCCCCTTCGCCGCCGCCCCGTTGCGTCGCATTGCTTCGCATTGCTTCTCACTGTTTCGCGTTGCTTCTCATTGCTTTGCATTGTTTTGCATTGTGTCGCATGGTTTCCCATGTCTTCGCATTGTTTCCCATTGCCTCTCATTGTTTCGCATTGCGTTGCATTGCAATCGCGTTGCTTTACATTGTTTTGCATGGTTTTGCATATGTTTGCATTGCTGTGCACCACATAGATTCCCCTGTCTGCAAAAATATTCAGCCCCCCCCCCGAATCAACGGTTCCTGTTCTCGTATTGCAATTTGCATACGACTGTGTCCCATCCATCGCCCACCGTAATTCTGAATCTACCCCATCCCATGCAGGCCGTTATCAGTACCTCCCCTCATCCCTTGCAAAAAGAAATGCGCGCACACTCGTTTATCCAAAACCACCAGTTTTCAATTATCACTTACAAAAAACATGACGATGTGCACACACGCGCGCGTCGTCGCGCGCGCATGCCCAAACCCTTCGAAAAAGCTTGGTGTCGCAAGGATTTACACCGAGTATCCCGAGCAATACTAAAAATATATGGTGTCGCAACTGGTTTCATTTTATATACGCACACGTGTATCGATATACATATACAAATAATGCGCCGGGGCTCTCGCGAACTCTAACGAAAACAAATATCTTAACAGTTTTATCAACTGCTACCAAGAGGGTCTTTCGCGCGCGCATGTCGGAATCGCTCGAGCGCCCTTGCGCGCGTGCTGTCGCAAGAACCCCTTGCAAGAAAAACTGAGACGAAGTGCGCATGCGCGCGTCGTCGCGAACGGATGCAGGAATCCTGCAAAAGACGTACGCTTCTAAGGGTTACCAAAATCGAGCGCCCCGAAAAACAAAAAATGTTTTGCAACATCACTTCTCGAAAAATGCTTGCGGTCACGTTCCTGCGAATGTTTAACAAAACCGTTGGTTGTTCAACATGTTCATAAGATCGACCAAACGCGCCGCACGTCGAAATCGTTCGAACGCCCTTGCGCGCGCTGGAGGGTTCGATCCGTGTCAAATCAGATCATGCGGGCCACCCTGGCGCGTCGGCCGCGCGCGCATGTCGAACTCCGTTCAAAACCCGCATCACCGACGCGAAGACGCCGTCACCGTCGTCGGCGTGATCAGCACCGGCGCCGGCACTGGCCTTGCCATCGTCCTTGTCATCTTCGTCACCACCATCGCTACCATCATCATCGCGTCTACCGTCGTCGACGTTCCCAAAATACCGCGCGCGCCAAAGTCGCCGACTCGCACTGAAGTACCCGCTGGGAAATACCAAGCGGTCAGCGCCACCGCGGCCGCGTCGGTCGCGCCAAACTAGCTGACCGCTGTGCGCGCGAGCATGCGCGGGCTAGCGCGGCCGCAGAGATGCACCAGCCAACTCCAAGCACTCATCGCAATCGCCGCCGCAGGGATTTTGCAAACCAAGTTGCGGGCGGGTGGGTGGGATGATTGCGCGCGCAGTGGAGTGGAAAACTCACTGCGAACAGAAATTGACTGCACCATATAGGTTGCACCACCTAGTTTGCACCACACTGATTGCACCACCTAGATTGCACCGCCTAGATTGCAAGACGTCACTGCTTGGGGTCCACGCTGGCTAAATCTAAAGGTATATCACACGAGCATACCCTCATCACCTTTCAAGATCAGATGTGACCAACATGCATGAGCTGGAGAATCTGGTGAGCAGTAATGCGAACATATCAAGAAAGCAACATCGACGCGCAAGGTATCTGAAGTAAATGGCAGAGATGAATGACGCATCGCGCAACTTGAAGTGGACAATGGGTAAACGTAACGGCCTGTCGAGGAAGCGCTTGTAATCGAGGGCCGAGGAAATGACACTGGTCAGGTTGCCACCTTCACCCAGCATGGACAATGTTGTTTGCCGATCACGACCCACATCCGGCATGAGTATCATGTGCGACGTTGCAAGGGGATGCCAACCGACACTAGTTATCATGCCTACAGGGAAACCCTTCCATACAACATCGATTCCGCCTGCCCTGATAGACCCCTGCTGCCGCGTCGCTCGCAGTGCTTCTACGGAATGTATCTCGATCCGACGCACGACCCGAGGATCTACGATCATCGGGGAGACGGAGCAGGTAGAGTTGGGTCGGGCATGTCCTCCTACCGGCGGGCTTTGGAGGAAGAACACAGTATACTCAAATAATACTCCAACAAAATCAAAAAGAGTCAGAAAATCGTCCCCAGACTATTTTTGCACTATTCTTGAGTACTCCTCCTGTGGAGGGACAGGCCCGACTTCAAGGTGGAGGGGGGAGAGGCAGTGGACCCCGCTCGCCGAGGATGGGGAGGGGAGGCCGGGGCGACGAGGGCCGGGGCAACGGCGAGAGCGGAGGGGGGGGGAGAGCTACGAGGGACATCCGGAGGCCTTGCGCGGCAACCTGAGGCCCGCTTTGCGCCGGACCCACGTCGGATCTGCGTCGGGTTCACGTCGGACTGCGTCGGGATGACGTCGGATTTACGTCGGGCTGCCGCCGGAGCGTCGCCGCGCGAGCGTCGACCCATGGCTTGCGGAGCTGGCGTGTAGACTGGATGATACAACTGTTACGCGCCGCGCGAGGCCTCCCAGGGCTCTCTCTCAGAAGGAGAGGAAGGGAGGAGCACACTGGTAGAGCCAGGGAAGCTGTTCGGAGTTCCGGAGGCTCGGCAATTGGGAACGGATCGAGCGTCTCCCGACAGCACGGGAGAGAGAGAGGACTACGGCGCCGAGAGAGGAGAAGGAGGAGCGCCAGGAGAGGGAGAGAGAGAAGGAGGGCGGACAAATAGGCAGAGAGGAATGAGATGCCCAGATCGCCCAGCAGGCTCAACACGAGCCCCGCCAACGAGGGAAGAAGGAGGCGGAAAGAGGAGGGGAAGGAAAAAGAGCGACGGTGTGGGTTACGGGAAGATGAGCAGTCTACACTCGCCGCTTCCTCGTGTTCTCGGCTTTGCTGACATCTGAGGCCAAAGCCCAAGAGAAATCCAAGCAAAATAGTATGCACGATTACCGGTGGCTGTAAACTAGCACTCCTGGGCCAGATTCGCGAGCCGCTCAGCTGCAAGACACCAACAGGGAGTGCAAAATCGAACTCCAGGCCCCACCCCCCACGAAACGACAGGTAACGAGACTCGCGAGCCGCCCCCCCCCAAGATGCGCAACGCGCGCCCAGGAGGAGCCTCACGAAGTACGCCGTGCACATGAACCAAGTCAAGACAAAATGAATTCATCCAACCCAAACGTTTGACGTCTCGGGTCGACCCCTGACACTGTGAGCAGGCTTTAGGAGCATCTTCCTGGAGGCAGCGTGGGGAGGCAAACATTACGGGCACACGCTGAGGAGGCCTCAGGACGTACGATGGCCTGCGGAGCTCTGCGACGCGAACGCTTGAGGGGGAGGCGAGGAGGAGCAAGGGGGAGGGGGGAGGGCCGAGGAGGGCGAGAAGCAGAGGAGGGAGGAGGGAGGAGTGAGGGAGAGGATCAGGAGCAGGAAGGGGGAGGAGGGAGGGAGGGAGAAGGAGTGAGAAGGGAGAAGGAAGGGTGGCGAGAGAGAAGGAGGGAGGGAGGGAGGGAGAGAGGGAGGGAGCAAGGGCTCGCAGGGGCCATGCTGGGGTCCATCGGGGCTCTTTGAGCCTTTTGTTTGCGCTCCGTGCGCTTGCAGTGCGACCCCACCTAGCTGCAGGCAATGATGAAATGAGGAAGTCGTATATCCTCTCTACACAGCATCTTTCCTGTACATGGACGGATCCGCAAAGGTCGGCCGAGGCCCTGCCTCTATACACACATCGCATAAGCGAGATAGATGCGCAACGTCTCTTAACAAAGCACCCGTCGGCGCTTCCTAACTACTGCCGCACCAGCAGCGCGGTGCGCGAAGGCGCGCGGCGTGCGTGCAAGAGCATGTTCTGTGGTGGGTGACGGGTTGCGTAGTTCTTACCCGCTTCTTGCGTCTCGACGAGGAGCGCAGGTTCGCCATCGAACGCATGCACGCACGCAGCCAAAAACATACTGGCAGTACAGCGAGACCCGCCTTGGGGGCATGCTCGCGTGCCAGGCGAAAGAAGCCAGCGACACCGAGGAACGCCGTCACGCTGAGCCGACCCAAGTCCGACGACCGAAGGGGTGCTGGGACAACGACGAGGGGGACCGGCTCGGGGAGAGCATATCGACCTGGAGCCGGCGACACATCGCCGCTTGATCGGCGATGGGCCCTCGACAGCGACTCCGCACGCTCCTGCGCGTCCGCACGCTCCTGGGCGGGGTGGGCTATAGAGGCCCCCCATCGGTGACAAGTGGGCGGTCTGGGGCCGATGCGTTCCCCATCCCGAGTCCGTCCCCCTGATGTTGCCCCTCGGTCCCTTGGCTTCTGGCTCCATAGCTCGGCGCTCTGGCGGCCGGTCGGGGCGATCTGGGCACCCCCGGACACCTCTCGTAGAGAGCAGAAAGCCCACACCGACAGAAATCACCCCGACGCGCGAAGCCGTCCAGCAAACGCACCCAAAAAAGGACTCGAACAGGGCAGGGCGGTTTGGTAAACGCCCAGGGCCGCTTCGCAAACGCCAACGATCGGGTCCGGGTGCTCCTCCCAGGAGGAGGAGGAGGAGGAGGAGGAGGAGGAGCAGGAGGAGGAGGAGGAGGAGGAGGAGCAGGAGGAGGAGGAGGGGGAGGAGGAAGAGGAGGATTGGACCTCGGCGAGGCGCAGCTGCTGGGAGAGCACCCCGAGGCTGCAGGCCCGCCGAGAGCCGACGACGACGCCCGAAAGCCTCGAGCATCGGGCGCCCGAGCCTGCGCCCCCCCCCCCCTCCTCTCCTCCTCCTCCTCCTCCTCCTCCTCCTCCTCCGCCTCCTCCTCCTCCTCCTCCTCCTCAGAGGCACACGGCGGCGCCGTGGCCCTCGCACGCCCGCGCTCCTGCGGCGGCGGCGGGCGCTGCGCCGTGCCGCGCCGCAGCCGTGCTGCCGCCGCCGCCGGCGTCCCCGGCGAGGCCGCCCTCGGCGTCGGGCGGGGGCCGCGGCCGCCTGGCCGCCCGCTGCTGGCGCTGCGGCTCTCCTGGGCGGGCGCGCCCGAGCCTGCGAGGCAGCCACGTGGAGACCGTGGTTCTACTTAGCACTTCCCCGCCACGGCAGTCTGCTCGGGGGGGGGGGGGGGGCGGGGCCACCGTGGCGCTCGGGCGGGGGTGGGGCGCCTGCGCAGAGCCTGCGAGCACCGGCAAAGGCGCCTGGGGGCACCGACGGGCCCTCTCCAGAGCGTACGAGCGTGACCCTTCCGGCAGGCCCAGGCAACGACCGTTGCGCGCCAGAGGATCAAGAACCAGTGTCGAGCGATTCTGAACCCCAAACCCCTGCAGGTCAGGTTCCGGGAAAACCGGCTGGGGGTCGTGATCTGAAGGGTGCCTGCAGCCAGGTGCACCCCAGCGGGGGCGTATCCGATACCCCAGCGGCGGCTGGACTCGCAGGGGCAGAGCTTTCGCAAGCGGTCGCAGGCCTGAACTTCCCGTGAAGCTGCTGCCACGAAGTGTAGTACTCAAGGAAGGCGCCCCTGTTCACGGTCAGGGCCAGCACCAAGACGAGGGAGAGCCAGGCCGCGGAGACGGCGAACACCCGCCACGAGGGCGGCACGGCCACCAGCTCCGGCAGCAGCTCGCAGAGCAGGTTGGCGGAGTAGGTCACGAACAAGCTGACGTGAACGAGCAGCACCCAGCGCCTGCCGGCCTTCCAGCGCAGTCTCCTGATGCACACGTTCTCGACCACGCACGCGAAGAGCACGGCAGAGTGCGCCAGCAGAAACATGACCAGAGGGTCTTCCGCCTGGCATGTGAGGACGATCACGAAAGCCACGGTGGCCGCGACGATGTGAAATCCCACGCTCGCCGGGGAAAATATCGCGCATGGCTGTGACACCGCGGTCTTCGCCGTGTAGAAGACCAGCACGATCAAGCTGGAGCTGGAGTGGGCCAGCTCAACCAAGAAGGTGTCGTCATAGAACACAACGGCCATCCGCAAGAGGAGCAGTGCTGTGAAGGCCAGCAGCGGCACAACGTACTCGAAGCCCATCATGCCGCAGAGGCACCACAGGATACCAATGGCAGTGGACGCAAGCGACTCCCCAACGAGGCCGCCGAGGTCCACCGGAGTCGTCACAGTGAGCAGCCGCCGCCAGCCGCTTGGCGGCTCGTCCGTCATTGGAAGCGAGACCAGCAGCACCAGCAGCTTGTACGAGAAGAACGCGCCAGTGCAGAAGAGCATCATCGGAGGCAGGGTCAGTTGAGACAACCACGCCCACCCACCCCCCCTCTTGTCCCAAAATCCGCTCAAAACCGACCCCAAGACACCCGCCCCCAGGGTCTGTCCAGCCCCGCTTCTCGAGCCAGATCCAGCCGTGGCGACGAGAAACCTCCAGGGGTAACTACCTACCAGATCCCCCCAAGCCAACCCGAAGACCCGCACTGCGGGTTGGGGGTGGGGGGGCACGGGCTCCATATATCTCTTTGTTCGATGTCCCCCGCCCCCCCCCCACTGGAAAGGGATGGCAAATCGGAGCCTTCGGGTTGGCTTGGGGTGGTTTGGTGGGCGGCGAAGGGGGGACCAGAGAGGACGAAAAAAAAGGCCAGGGAGGGGCCGCCGCTGTCTCCGCCGGCCCTCCTCCGACCTCAGCTGCCGCGCCCGCGGCTCCACCTGAGTATCGTTCAACCGATCCCCATCCCCAGCGGCGTGGCCTGGGCCCCACTGGCCGATGTACCCCCCTAGATGGGGACATAGGTCGTTCCCTTCGGGTTTCGAAGGGTGTATCTCCAACTGGAGTGCTAATTTGATGGGGGTCTCGAAGGGGATGGGGATGGGGATGGGGATGGGGATGGGGATGGGGATGGGGATGGGGATGGGTCGTTCCCTTCGGGTTTCGAAGGGTGTATCTCCAACTGGGGTGCTAATTTGATGGGGGTCTCGAAGGGGATGGGGATGGGGATGGGGATCGTTTAAAGGATGCTGAGTACCCAGCTCCAGTCCTCTCCCTCCTGCGCGGCGACCCAGTAGACGGACAGCACCGAGATCAGGAGCACGCACCGCAGCACCTGCCGCAAGACGGCCGCGCAGAGAGAGCGGCCAAAGGCCACGGCACCGGGCCGCGCGGTGTCCCCGCGGTACTCCTCGCGGGTCGGCAAGGAGGGCCAGTCGAATCCAGGGCGGTCCTCCCTGGCGGTGTTTTCCTGTTTTGGGCGGCCTCCCAGATGCTTCTCGCCGCCACGGCTGGATCCGCTTCGGAAAACCGGGTCAGGATGGACCCCAGGGGGGGGTCAGGGACCAAGTTGGAGCGGTGTGGGGCCAAGCAGGAGCACCTCGCCAGGGAGGGACCAGCTTTAAGAGGGGGGAGGCAGCGAGCTTGAGCTGACGCTACACTGCCCATAGGTCGGCGATTGGCCCCGTTTTACGAAACCGCAGGTTGGTTCGTGGGTACGGTGAGCTATGAGGCTTCATCGGCGATGAATGAGCGTTTGGGGGTCGATGCACTCTCCCTGAGCCTGTCGGATCGGGCTGCATCGGTACGGAGCTGCGATCGAATCGGATCGGCCGCACCAGGATGCGCAACAATGGCATGGAAACGTCGGGACGCATCGGAGAGTCGGAATACCCAACCCCCAACGTCGTGATTTTACGCAGCATCCCGCAGATGCGGATAAGAGTGGGGGCAGTGGGGACGTCGGCAGTCTGCGAGACTCTGGAGAAGCCCACCGCAGGCGCCAAAGTTTCACGAATTATAAAACGAATCAGCCCCAGGCGCCGATTTTGCTCGTTTAACCAATGGGGGCAGGTCGCGGGTGGGTCGGGCGCAAGTGGGTGGCGAATGGGTCGCGGCTGGGTCGCGGGTGGGTCGCGAGTGGGTCGTGGGGTGGGTCGCGGGTGGGTCGCGGGTGGGTCGCGGGTCGCAAGGGGTCGCGGGTGTGTCGTGGGTGGGTCGCGGATGGGTCGCGGGGTGGGTCGCGGGTGGGTCGCGGGGTGGGTCGCGGGTGGGTCGCGGGTGGGTCGCAAGTGGGTCGCGGGTGGGTCGCGGGGTGAGTCGCGGGTGGGTCGCGGGTTGGGTCGCGGGTGGATTGCGGGGTGGGTCGCGGGGTGGATTGCGGGGTGGGTCGCGGGGTGGGTCGCGGGGTGGGTCGCGGGTGGGACGACGAGAACAGACAAAAACAACGGAACAACGCAACAACACAACAAGCAGAATCCTCACCACGGATCCCCACTTCAGCCACGCACCCAGGGACAATGAAGACCGTTCGGCCCCCTCACTCTGCGAACTTGGACTCGGGAACCGATGTTTCATCCCGAGTCGTTGATTTGCGGTCCAGGAGCTGGGAGAGAGACCCGAGAAGCCGAAAATCACCAGAACCGTCCGTCATGTGTTTGCACGACGCGAGGGGACCTGTAGATGCCTCCTAGATGCGGTCCGAGTCGATGGGGTCGGAGGATCACGATGTGTCGGTGATGCATCGGCGATGCATCGGCGATTCATCGGGGACGTCGGCGGTGCATCGGCGACGAGGCGTGGACAAATCGGGCTCCGCATCGAGCCGCATCGACGATGCATCGGCGATGCGGAGCGATCATCCGATCCCATCTGCTCGGACCCCATCTGCGAGGCCTAGAGTCCAGGTATCAGGGTCGAATCGGATCGGGCCAGCCTGGATCGATATCGAGTCAATATCAGTTAAACCGGCATGAACCCCGTCCTGGTGGCACACAGGGCAGCGGGGCGCGGCTGCGCCAGCGCCACCGCTCTCGAGCTGGCTGGCGATCCACTTCTCCACGCACGACTGGTGGACGCCGCTCATCGAGCCGTGGCAGAGGCATGGCCTGATCAGCCGCTCGCTGCGACCGTCCTCGCGGCAGATCCTCGGCGGTTCAAAGATGGAGGGGTCCCGAGTGAGGGGTCCCTCCTCTGGGTGGGATATTCATCGAGGGGTGGGCGACTAACCTTCCGACAGAGCTTGCACATCCCCCCCCCCCCCTCCACCTGCTCCACCTCCTCCACCTCGTCCTCCTTCTCCTCCTCCTCCAACCCCCCCTCCACCCGTTCCGACAACACAAACCCAACCCCCCCAGCGGATCCGGGGGGGGGGGATGATTGCCCCATCCAGAGTAAGGATAGAAAGGGACTACAGGTTGAACATGTACTGTGTCAAGCCCCTCGCCGTTAGGGGCCTGAGTGAGGGGGGCCCTAAGGGGCCCGAAGGATAGAAAGGGACCACAGGTTGAGTACGTAATGTTTAAGGCCCCTCGTCGTCAGGGTACCGTCCCTCGGGGTCTCATCTTTGAACCGCCGATATCCAGCACTCGGCGTCTCTGTCCCACGAGGGAGTGTTGCTGCCCTCCGAGGCGCTGGTCTCACTGAGGCTGGAGCAGCCATCGTCGGCAGGGGCCGCCGGCCGGGAGCCCGCGGCCGCGGCTGCGTCCACTCTGGGCGTCGTCTCCATGACTACGTCTAGCGCTCGGCGTCCATGCAACTGCCCCTGCCTGGGCCGCCGAACATCTGCGCCACCCCGTGCCGGCTGCGCGCGCTTCGATGCTTGAGCCAAGCTAGCCATGGGGGCCTCGTGGGACCCTTTTGCGACGGCTGGGGCCGCCTGGGGGGCCGTCTTGGAGGCCATCCTAGACCACCTCGGGTGCGAGCTAGACCCTCTTGGGGGCTATTGTTGGCCCTCTACGCCATCGCGGAGACCTCTGGAGCCTTCCTTCGAGCCATACTGGAGGCGCTCATTGGTTCACGCGTTCGAGAAACGTAATTCGAAGGACGCACCACCCAGACCCACGGCCACGCCGCCGCATTGACAGTACTGCGAGAGCACCTCGCAAGAGGTGTAGGGCACCGCCATCGGAAGGGTGGGATCTGTCAGCTGTTGGAATCGAGCGAGGCTTCCGAGCACCAAGTCCCGCAGACACAAGAGTGGCACAGAGGGCGGAGGCCCTGAGAGGGCCCAGTAGGGAAGCCATTCTGGGATCCTACCTCCCTGGGGGTCCAAAACCAGGCTAAAGCCAAACAGTGTTCTCCGTCCTTGTTGTACGTTCGTTTCCCTCATTCTGTCCTCGTTCTACCTGTGCTGCGCAACGAAATCAAAATGAGAACGGTCCACGAAGTCACCAAACCACCGTGTCCCCCTCCCCTGGAGTCCACAGTCCCGTGAGAGCAAGGGGGATAGGGGCCCGAGCTCCCCGGCGCATCTCTCTGCCCCCCCTCAGGCAGTCATGCCACACGCCAGATCGTGTGGGCAAAGCAGAAGCATAGCGCGCACACGCTGGAGGCTCCGCTTTGCGGCTGCGGCGGCTGTGCAGACAGAAGAGCAGAAGCGCTTAGTTTACAAGACATAACCACACAAACAAACAAACAAACAAACAAATAAACAAACAAACCAAACAAAAAAACGCATGAGCGGGAGGTGTGGAGGAGGAAGAGGAGGAGCAGCTCGCGCAGGCCAGCATTAATGCTGGCTGCAAAAGCATTCCTTGATGGCCATACTGCTGGCGAGGCAGCCCAAATTATATGCACACTTACATGCATACACATACACACATACAAACACTCATTCATACATACAAACAGACATGCATGCATGCATGCATGCGTGAGTACACACATACATGCATACATACATACATACATACATGCATACATACATACATGGCATGACATACATGCATGCATACATACATGCATACGTTCATACTTAGATTATATGCATATTTGCATACCTATATACATGCATGCATGCATGCATGCATGCATGCATGCACGCATTCCTACATACATGTATGCATATAGACATACATGTTAGCCATACATACATACATGCATGCGTACGTACGTACGTACTTGCATACGTGCATACAGAAATCCCTGCATACAGACATACATGCATACACACATACATGCATGCATATATATATACGACAAAACAAAATACATAAAACAGACGCACATGTCTGCATGCATGCATACATACATGCATGCATGCGAACGTACACACATACATGAATGCATGCCTGCATGCACGCTTGCATACATACACGCGTTACATGCATACGTACATGAATACGTGCGTACGTACATACATACATACATGCATACATCAACACATACATACATATGTGCATACGTACATACGCACATGCATGCCTGCATGCATGCATGCATGCACAAATAAACACATACACGTACGCACGCACGCACGCACGCACGCATGCATGCATACACACATACATACATACATACATACATACATGCATGCATGCATGCATACATACATACATACCTGCATACATGCATCCGTGCATCCACGCATACATGCATACATGCATACATGCATACATGCATACGCACGCATACATACATACCTACCAACCTACATACATACATACATACATATATACACGCACATGCATGCATACAGACGTCCATACATACAGACGTCCATACATACATACATACATACGTACACACGTACATACATACGGACATAGATGATGCATACATACCTACGTACGTGCAAACATACGTAGATAAATATATATAGGTATATATCTACACATATACATACGCACGTACATACGTACACACATACATGCATGCATGCAGCCATACATACATACATGTGCATACATACATTCACGTACATTTACACTCATACGTGCACTCATTCAGACCTACATACACACACATACATACAGACGCGCACTATATACGTATATGCATACATACAGACAGACCGACAGACCGACAGACAGACAGACATGCATACATCCATACATCCATCCATCCGTACACCCATACATCCAGACATAAACACATGCACACATGCCTGCATGCACGCTTACATACACACACATGTTACATGCATACAGACATACATACATAAATAGTTACAAACATACATACATACATACATACGTACCTACGTACCTACGTACCTACGTACGTACGTAAATACCTGCATACATGCATACACACCTACACGCGCGCACGCAAAGACGCACACACGCACGCACGCACTTATGCATGCATGCATGCATGCATGCATTCGTACGCTCAGACATACGTGCATACATAAATGCATACACACATACATACATACATACATACATGCATGCATGCATTCATGCATGCATACATACATACGTACATGCATACGTACATGCATGCATGCATGCACACATACATACCTACATGCATCCATACATACAGACATATCTAAATATTACAGCGGCAACGGCTTCCGGAAATCCATCCGACCGATAAACCGATCAACCGATAAAAGCTAATCGGTTGAACGGTTTGCAAACCGATCAACCGAAAACCGATATAATTTGATCGGTTTATCGGTGGATCGATCGCTCAACCGAAAAACCGATAATCTTCGCATGCGAACATAGAGGCGATTGCTGGCGCGCCCCCCTCTCTTCGTCGGTTTATCGGTTTATCGGTTTATCGGTTCATCGGTTGACTGGCTGGTCTGAGACCGCTGGGGGGGAACCTGTGGAGGCGACCCTTGCGCCGCATATCGGTTTATCGGTTTATCGGGTTATCGGCTGGTTGTCAGTCCCCCGCCACGACGACGACGGCGACGGCGACGGCGTGAGTTTTGCGTTTGGCTCTGGCGCGGACGGCGCACCCCGCTCTGGTGGGGCTCGGCCTGATGAGCCTGAGTCTCTGGTGCGGACGGAGTCCCGCAGGGGTCCGAGCATCTCCCGCCGCGCGCGATGCTTTGCGCGGGTAGTGCAGGGCCTGCGAGGGTCTCAGGCGACAGTGGCCGAACCAACTTGGGGCAGGGCATATGCGAGGTCGTTGCCTCAGACGAAAGTGGCCTGAAGAGGTCAGCTATAGGCGTCTCGGAAGCCGCTGTTGCGAGGATGTCGCAGGCGAAAGTGGTCGGACCGCCATGGGGCACGGCACCTCCGAAGTCAGAAGTGCGAGGGCGCCCCGGGCGAAAGTTGTCTGAACATCGCATCCCGGGGCGGATCGGCGGTCAGACTATTTCAAGGCTGGGCGCATCCCCCCCAGGTGAACGAGGCGAGTTTTTGCGTGGGCGGAAATGGCCAGCACAATTTGGGGCAGGGCATATCAGAGGTCAGCGCTGCGAGGATGTCTCAAGATGAGGAAGAGGAAGGTCATGCTGATGATAATGATGGCGATGGCGGCAGCCGCGCGGGAGGCAGAATCTGGCGGGGCAAATTTCGGTGGGGGGCAAAATCTGGCGCGCCATTTTGCGTCGGTCTGGATCACATTGTACGAAAGGACGGACGGCGATCGGCTCCAGGAGCAAAGCCTCGACAAGACTCCACGAGGAGCAGAGCCCCGACAAGACTCCGCGAGAGGGGAAGGAGAAGGAGGAAAGGGGAGGAGGAGAGGAGAAATGCGAAACCCCTAAAGCGCAAAGAAGGAGGGGGAGGGGGAGAAGGAGCCCCCCCTCCACCCCGCCTAAGCACGGTAGAAACCGACAACATCCTAGCCCGAAGTGCCCTGCCAGATTTCGTTTCCCGCAAGACCGCCTGCGCGCGGAGCATCTGCAAATCGCAGGTCGGCAGGGGGCAAATATAACACGGGACGGCCGGGGACAAACATACCAGAGGTTGGCTGGGGGCGAATATATCACAGGACGGCTGGTACCACCGACCACTCTCTCCTCTGGCCACCCCTCTGGCCACCCGGAGGACTAGGAGGAAGAGGAAGGGGAGGCGGAGGAGACTAGGAGGAAGAGGGGGAGGGAGGACTAGGAGAACCATGGGCGTCGGGGCCAGTGAGGGAGGGAAGGAGGAGAGGGAGGGAGGGAGGGAGGATCGGAACGGAGGAGGGAGGAGGAGGAAGAGGGAGGAGGAGGAGGAGGAGGAGGAGGCGGAGGCGGAGGAGGACTAGGAGGAAGAGGAAGGGGAGGACTAGGAGGAAGAGGAGAGAGAATTTCGAAGGATTACCCATTGGACAACCACGACAACGCCGGGCCGATAAACCGATCAACCGATCAACCGATAAACTGAAACATCCGATATACCGATAAACCGATAAACTGATAAAACCAAGCTGTGCTGAGATTCGGGCACGCATGCGATGAGTCGGTTTAGTGGTTGATCGGTTTATCGTCAGATCGACCGATAAACCGACATAATCATATCGGTTTATCGGTCGATCTGCCGATAAACCGATCAACCGAAATAGTTTATCGGTTGATCGGTTTATCGGTTTATCGGTTTTATGTTCGTGTCCTGCGGCTGCAATCTAAAGACACACATACATACACACATACATCATATAGACGTACATAAATGAATCAATACGGGCATACACGTATGCATACCTACGTCCATCTATATACACATACACACGCACATACGTACACACATGCATGCATGCATGTATGCAGCCATGCATCCATATACGTACATACATGCATGCACATTACACCACATATTGTCATTCAACGTATGCATGCATACATACATACGCACACACATTACATGCATGCATGCATGCATGCACACAGGCAGACAGACAGACAGACAGACAGACAGACAGACAGACAAACAGACAGACAGACAGACAGACAGAGAGACATGCATGCAAGCATACATCCGTACACCCATACAGCCATACATCCATACATACATACACAAACACATACATACCAGAGGACCTCAAGTCAGGGCATCTCGGAGCCCGGGGTTCCGAGGATGTCTCAGGCGAAGCAGGCCTAAGCACATCGCGAACCACATCTTGGAAGGCAGAGTGTGAGGACACACCTCGCACCTGCGCTTAGAAATTCCACGCGCTACTCCCTTCTTTCGGGAGTCGGCGGAATGGCGTAAGCCTCTTGAATATCAGATGGCGGAGGCTTTCTCAGAAGGGCCCGCAGGCTTCTAAGAAGGCACTTCAGAAGCCAGCAGAGCTTCTAAGAAGCCACTGCCTTCTAAGAGGCTCCCCGATATCTGGGGGAAGGTCGCCCCCCTCGCGCCACCCTTGGGAGTTCCCAAAGGGTGCGGTGACAGACAGCGCGGCGACTCCGACATCCCGCAGGACCTCACCGCAGCGTCAGCCACCGCACGGCCTGGGGCCACTGGAGGCCCCCGTCGCCCGAGCCACCACAGGAGAACGGCCCGAGCACCCAAACACCACGGATCCCTACGTGCTGACTCGCTGGACGGTGGTCGCCGCACCGCCCTGGGACTCCCGCCTCCCGACTCCGCTCGAGATCGGCCCCTGGACCCCTCCCGGGGTCTCCGGGAGGCCGGGAGAAAACGTGAAAAGCGCCAGAGAGGGCCGCCGTCGTCTCGCCTGCCGACCCCTGGCCTGCGCGCGCCGCCGGCCCACACCACCAGCGCCCCCCCCGGGGGCACAGTCCTGGCGAGCACCGGCTCGCGGGCGAGGGCCGGGAGGCCCCGCCCACCAGGACCCGTGGGCCCTGCGGGGGCCAACCCCTCTGCGGACCCCCAAGCAGGAGTCTGGCCCCGGCCCCAGGCCTCCGAGGTCGTGATGTGTGCTGGGGGGGGGGGGGGGGGCACCCACGAACGAGGTGAACGCCCCACCCCTGCAGGTGAGACTTCTGAGACGACGGCCGAGGTGCAGAATCCGCAGGATGCCTGCAGCAAGGTGGACCCCAGCGGGGGTTCGCGTGCGGTCGCAGACTTCTCCCGGACTGCGATCCTGGAGCTCCCGACCCCCTTCCGGGGACCCGTGCTCCGCTCCGACTCGCTGGTGCCACGGCGCGGCACGATTGGTGTCGAGATGTTTGTCGAGACGCCGCAGGTCCTGGGGTGCGCGCGAGGGCGGGTGGCAGCGAGACCGCGGGCGGAGGCTTGGCACGCTCGACAAGGGGGACGGAAATTACACCACAGAAAAATCTCAATCAGTGGATGGTTTCGCTGAGGAGATCGACCGGGAACCCGGGGGCCTGGGAACCCAGAGAACCCACCGAAATCAGCCCGGAACCAATAACCGGGAACCTGGAAACCCGGAACCGGGAACCCGGGAACCCAGCCTGCTACCAAAATCGGCGGGAAACTGTCGCCAAATCTTTCAACTTCCGCCAGGACCCCTTCTGCGCAAGCACTGATTGGGGAATAGTGGCGAGGATGCCGAACGGCTGTTGTCCAAAGCCGACAGCGGCCGCCGCGGGGCGGGCGGCGCTGGTCCCAGACGCGACGAGTCCGCGGCGACACCCGCAGCGATTCCTGCGCGCAAGAGGGACAGGAGCCGGTGTCGGTTCCGTCTCGACTTCCCCATGCCTGAGTATCGTTTTATCCGATCCCCATCCCCAGCGGCGCGGGCTGGGCCCCACTGGCCGAATTACCCCCCTATATGGGGATATAGGACGTTCCCTTCGGGTTCGCGGGGTGTATCCCCAACTGGAGAGGTAATTCGGTGGGGGTCTCGAAGGGGATGGGGATGGGGATGGGGGTCGGTTAAACGATACTGAATGCCGGCCCTCACTAGAGAGGGCGCGGAGCCAGACATCCAGCGTCTCGACTCGCCCTGACCCTCAAGTCTCGAGCTGGGTCCTCGTTTCGAGTCCACAGAGCGCGCGTTTCGCCATCCTCCTTCCCCCCCCCCTCCCTCGACGCCCGAATCTCTGCTCTCCGCGCGTCTACTTCGGCACACCCCTCACGCGCTTCGTGGCCCCCACGGGGAGCCGCACATGGGGCTCCTGTGGCACAGTTTGCATGGCGCCGCCGCCCCAAATGCCAGCACACCCCTCACAAGTCTTGTGCCTACAGGCAACTATGGCCCAGACCGCGCCAGGATGCGCAACAGCGGCATGGAAGCATCGGGCCGCACCCGACCGTCGGAATACTCAAACCCCCGACGTCGTGATTTTGCTCGCAACGTGGACCCTCAGAGGTCTGGGCCCCTTCCCAAGAATCTGTTTTTCACCCCGAATTGTTTTTGCTATGGTCCCAGGGCCCAGTAAGGGCCCCGAGCGATCGAAAATCGCCAAACACCGTCCGTCGCGATTGTCGTCACGGCGCAAAGGGGTCCGGGGATCGGGATCGAGCCGGGCCGGCCGGCCAGAATCGAGATCGAGTCGATGTCGCTTGGATCGATGGGCCGCACCTGACCTTCAGGACACCCAGACCCCCATTCGGATCTTTCCCCCGCCCTCTCGCCCGCCCCGAGGGTGGGGGGGTGGGGGCCGCGGCCTGAGCTGCCGTTGATTCCGCCAGCGCTCTCGGGCCTGCGGGGCCGCGCGTGCCGCCCGCTCGTCCCAGGCCCTCCTCAGCGATCACTCCTGGCCCTCCACTGTCTCATCGTCCTCATCCTCCTCATCATCGTCGTCACAAAGTGTCGTCGTCGCCATCGTCAGCAGCATTATCGCAGTCATCATCCCCGTCATGGTCATCGTCAGCGTCATCGTCACAACCATGATCCTCATCAACAGCGTCATCGTCGTCCTCATCAACTTCGTCATCGTCATAACCATCCCCATCCGCATCCTCATCATGGGCATCAAAACCAACACAACCCATCATGAGAATCCACATCATCAGCATCATCATAATCGTCAGCGTCATCGTCATCGCCACCAACACCACTACCACCACCACCATCACCTCCACCATTATCATCATCATCAACAACAACAGTAGCAGCAGCATCATCAGCAGCAGCAGTAGCAGCAGCAGCATCAGCAGCATTATAATCAGCATCATAATCGTCATCATCATCATCAGCAGCAGCAGCAGCATCACCATCATCGTCATCATCGTCATCATCAGCGTCGTCCTCATCAGCATCATCTTCATCATCACCATCAGCATCATCATCACCGTCAGCATCATGATCATCATCATCATCATCATCATCATCATCATCATCATCATCATCATCATCATCATCATCATCGTCGGTATCGTCATCGTCGTTATCGTGTCGTCGTCATCGTCATCATCATTCGCAAAATCATAATCGTGATCCGCATCAGCATCAGCATCAGCATCAGCATCAGCAGCAGCATTACCATCATCAGCATAACCAGCATCACCATCGTCGCCATCATCATCAGAATCATCATCATCATCATCATCATCATCATCATCATCATCATCATCATCACCGACCACTACATAATCACCACCAGCAACAACAAGCAGTATAAGACTAACCCTCGGTAATTGCTCTCTTCGTCTTCGATCGTACCTCCTTGGGGGTACATCTTCCTCATCTGGCACGTACGTGTAACGCAGCCTCCAAAACATTGGAAGAGAGGACGGATGGAAGGGGCAGGGAGAAAGATGGAGAACGATATCAATTAGCAGGAGTGGGGCTAAGAACAGAGAACACGTGGCAGAACCAGACGGGCAGATCGTGCGGGCAGACCCTAGCGAGCGGGTCGGAAGGCGGACCCAGGCGGCCAGGTCGAGCAGGCGGGTTGCTGAAGCCTTAGTCCTGCACGAAACGCAAAGAAGTCTCGAGCAATAGCGCGATTCCCAGAAAAGCCACAGCGAGAGCGTGATTCCTGAGTGTCGAGGGCGCGGCGTCTGAAGCAAATGCGAGGAATTCCAAAGCGAAAGAGAAACTCCTGCATAAATTGTTAGGAACTCCCGCGCGAGAGCGGGATATTTCACCACATTGTGAGGAAATATCAAGCGGGAAGCGTTGTGTTTGTAGTTCAGGGGCCAGGGGCCCAGTTTGAGAACGAAGACGTTCCCTAATAAAAAGCTGGGTGCGAGCCCCGAGAGGGGCACTTCAAGTGACATTAGCTTGGCGAAAGACCCAACCATATGCAGCTGTGAGCAGCGTCGTTGTAGGCACCGCATTTAGAGGAGCTCCCTATAGGGCCACGAAACGTGTGAGGGGTGTGCCAAAATTTGTCCGGTGGGCGCATGTGACAGCAGCCAGTGGGGCCGCAGGTGGAATTCCCAATGGGGCCACGAAACGCGTGAGAGGTGTCCCGAAATAGGTGCAGTGGGCGCATGCGAACGTAGCCATTGGGGCCGCCGGTGGAGCTCCCTATGGTGCCGCGAAACGTGTGATGGGTGTGCCGAAATGGGAAAGGTGGGCGCAGGCGAACGCAGCCGCTGGCGCCGCTATGGGGCCACGAAAGGTGTGAGGGGTGTGCCGAACTGGGCGTGCGTGACGCATGCGGGCGGTGGCACTGGGGCCTTCGGTGGAGCTCCTTATGGGGCCACGAAACGTGTGAGGGGTGTGCCGAAACGGGTATGCGTAACACATGCGGGCGGTGGCACTGGAGCCTTCGGTGGAGCACCATGTGGGGTCACGATACGTGTGAGGGGTGTGCCAAAATGGGTGTGCGTGACGCATGCGGGCGGTGACACTGGGTCCTTCGGTGGAGCTCCCTAAGGGACCACGAAACGTGTGAGGAATGTGCCGCCATGTGTGTACGTGACGAATGCGGGCGGTGGCACTAACGCATGCGGGCGGTGGCACTGGGGCCTTCGGTGGAGCCCCACATGGGGCCACGAAACGTGTGAGGGGTGTGCCGAAATGGGTGTGCGTGACGCATGCGGGCGGTGGCACTGGGGCCTTCGGTGGAGCTCCCCGTGGGGCCACGAAACGTGTGAAGGGTGTGCCCGAATGGGCGTGGGTGACGCATGCGGGCGGTGGCACTGGAGCCTTCGGTGGAGCTCCCTATGGGGCCACGAAACGTGTGAAGGGTGTGCCCGAATGGGCGTGGGTGACGCATGCGGGCGGTGGCACTGGGGCCTTCGGTGGAGCTCTGTGGGGCCACGAAACGTGTGAGGGGTGATGGTGATGATGACGGCACTGATGATGACGATGGTGGTGATGAGGGCGGTCGTGATGAGGATGGTGGTGGTGATGACTTTGGTGATGACGATGACGGTAATGATGATGATGATTATTATGATGACGGGGGGAGGAAGGACGGGGAGGAGTGAGTGACGCGGGGCGCTGTCTCTTCAAAAGGAGGACCCAACACCACAGGATGGTTGGGAAAAACAGAATGTGCACCGGTCGGGGGAGCTACAACAATGAGATCTTCAAGCACGAAAATCCAACAACCGCAACAACATCAACAGAAACAACGACAACAACCACAACCACCACGACAACAATAACACTAGCAGCAACAGCAAAGACAACATCATCCAGCATCATCATCATCATCATCGTCGTCGTCGTCGCCATCGTCGTCATCATCATCATCATCATCATCATCATCATCATCATCATCGTTCGGCTCCTCCTCGTCATCATCATCACCATCTTCATCATGAGCATCGGCATCATCATCATCATCATCACCATCATCGCCATCATCATCGTCATCGCCATCGTTGTCGTCATCATCATCATCAGTATCATCATCATCATCAACGTCGTCATCATCATGTTCATCATCATCGTAATGTTCATCATAATCAGCGTCATCATCGTCACCGCCACCACAACTATCATGATCACCATGTTGATCATCATCAGCATGTTCATCATCATCATCAGCAGCATCAGCATGTTCACCATCATCATCTTCATCATCATCAAAATCAACATCACTTTCTCTACCACAATCATCACAGTCATCATCATGTTCATGCTCATCATCATCAGCACCATCATCATCAGCAGTATCATTATGTTCCTCATCCTCACCACCACCACGATGATCATCATCATCATCGTCGTCATCATCATCATTACCATGAGACCCATCAGAAGCATCATCATCAGCATCACCATCATCAGCATCATCATCACCACCACGATCATCACCATCGCCATCATCATGTTCCTCATCATCATAACAATCATCATCATCACCACCACCATCATCATCCTCATCGTCATCATCAGCAGCAACATCATCACGACCAAAACCAGCATCATCATTATCATCATCATCGTCATCGACATCGTTATCATCATCGTCGTCAGCAGCATCATCCTCACCATCATCATCATAATCATCATCGCCATCATCATCACCACCATAACAGCCACCATCAGCACCTTCAGCATCGTCATCATCGTCATCATCATGAGCATCACCATCATCATCACTATCATCATCGCAGCCAGCATCATCATCAGCATCATCACCACCACCACCATCATCTTCATCATCACAATCTTCGTCAGCATCATCATCATCCTCTTTTTCATCATCATCAGCAGCATCATCATTTTCATCGACGCCACCACCACCACCATCATCATCATCATCAGCTTCACCACCACCGCCATCATCATCGGCATCGCAATCACCATGTTAATCATCACCATCATCATCATCATCATCATCAGCATCATCATCACAATCATCATCATCATCATCATCACCACCGCCATCATCATCATCAGAATCAGCACCGTCATCATCAGCATCATCAGTATCAGCGACATCATCTTCACCACCTCCACCACACCATCATCATGATCATCATCATCATGCCAATATCACCGTCAGCATGGGCATCATCATCAACAGCAAGCTCATCATTGCTATCGTCATCGCCATCGTTACCAGCATCTTTATGTGCATAATCACCATCACCAGTTCATGTTCATCATCAGCACCAGTATCAACATCATCACGGCCACCACCACCATCATCATCATCATCATCATCGTCACCATCATCGTCAGCATCACCATGTTTAACATCATCAGTATCATCACGACCACCCTCATCATCACCATCATCATCATCATCACCATCATCATCACCACCACCACCACCAACACCACCACCATCATCATCATCATCAGCATGCCCACCATGATCATCACATCATCCCCAGCAGCAAAAGCCAAACATAATCATCATCAGCATCAGCATCATCATCATCGTGCTCATCATCACCATCAGCATCAACATAATCACCATCATCACCAGCATCACGACTAAAACCATCATCATTGTCATGTTCGTCATCATCATCCGCATTACCTGCATCATCATCAACAGCAGCATCATCATCACCACCACCGCCATCACCATCATCATCATCATCATCATGTTGGTTATCATCATCATGAGCACTATCGTCATCACGACTATCGTCATCGTCATCGGCATCATCATCAGCATGTGCAGCATCAGCATAATCATCAATATGTTCATCCTCATCATCATCATCATAATCATGATCATAATCAGCACCACCACCGCCACCATCATGATCATCATCACCATCGTCAGTATCGCCACCACCACCACCACCATGATCATCATCAGCATCATCATGTTCATCATATGCACCATCATCAGCATCATCATCACCACCATCACCACCCCACTATCGTCATGATCATCATCATCATCAGTACCATCAGCATTAGCATCATGACAAACGCCGCCATCAGCATCATCATCGTCATCATTAGCGTTTTTAGCCATATCATCATCGCCACCACCACACCAGCAGCATGATCATCATCATCAGCATCATCATCATCAATATAAGCATCATCATCATCACCATGACCACCACAATCATCATCATCATCATCATGAGCAGAATCATCATTGCTATCGTTATCGGCATCATCATCATCATCCTCATCATCAACATCATCATCATGATCAGCATCATCATCAACAGCATCATCAGTTTCATGTTTATCACCATCAGCTGTAGCATCATCATGATCATCACCACCACCATCATAATCATCAGCATCGTCATGTTCATCATCATCATCGTCATCATCGTCAGCCTCGGCATCATCAGAAGCAGCACCATCATCATAATCATCATCATCACCGTCATTATCATCAGCGTCATCGACAACATCATCACCACCACCACCATCATCATCATCAACAGCATTATCGTCATGATCATCATCATCATCGTCAGCAGCCGCACCATCATCACCACCACCACCACACCATAATCATTATCATCAACATCATCATCAGCAGCATCAGCATGGTTATCAACATCCGCAGTCTTACCGCCGCCAGCAGCATCATTATCAGCATCATCATCGTCATGCTCACCATCAACAGCATCAGCAGCATCATCCGTATCATCATTTTGTTCAATATTGCCGTCATCAGCAACAGCATCATCATCATCATCACCATTACCATTACTATTTTCACCTTCATCTGTTACAATTGCAGCATATTCATAAGCAGTACAATCATCACCACAACCACCACCATTATCATCATCAGCATCATCGCCATCATCAATTCATCATCATCACCAGCATCGTCGTCATCATCAGCAGCAGTATCGTCACCCCCAGCATCATCATCAGCATGTCGTCATCATCGTCGCCAGCATCATCACCATCACCACCACCCATCATGATAGTCCTCATCATCAGCAGCAGCGCATCACCACCAGCATCGTCGTCCTCATCAGCAGCAGTATCACCACCACCGGCATCATCAGCATTAGCATTTCGTCATCATCGTCGTCAGCATCATCATCACCACCGCCCCACCGTCATGACCGTCCTCATCATCATCATCAGCATCATCATCAGCAGCAGCATCATCAGCATCATCATCACCACCATCTGCTTCCCCATTCGCGATCCCGCCCCGTCCTCCCACCCCCGAGAGCGCCCCCCCCCACACACACACACACACACACACACACACACACACACACACACACACACACACACACACACACACACACACACACACACACACATACACACACACACACACACCACCCCCGAAAAAACACCCTATCCTGCCCAGGGCACAGAGGCCCTGAGCAGCCCCGCCCCAAGATGGCCCTAAGATTCCCCAGAAGCCCGCGAGGCGCGCCCGAAGGCACCGAGAGGCCCTCAAGCGGCCCAAATCACGCCCCGAGAGGCCCCCAAGACGCCTCAGGATACTCCCAAAAAACCACATCCAAGAGACATCCAAGAGGACTCCCAATAGATCATCACAGGCACCTTGGAAGCTTCTGACCTACAACGCAGGCTCGGTGGCGGGGCGGGCCGAAGGCCAATAGATCCGCCGCCCCCTCTTGATTTACCACGCAGATGCATGATGGTTGTTGGTCCTATTTCTAATATATCCCTGGGGTTTCGGTCCATTACGACGGCCACCTGGAAAACCCAGTGTTGGGCTCCTGGACGGCCTCCAAGACAGCCAAGATGGCCCAAGATGGCCTCCACGATGCCTCCCAGACGGCCAGGATTGCCCCAAGAGTCAAAGATAGCCCCCAAAATGGCCCTCAAGACGGTCCCAAGATGCCCCCAAGACCGCCAAGATGACCCAACACGGCCAAAGAGGCAGCCAAGAGGCCCCTAAGATGGCCCAAGAGGCCTTCAAAAGGTCCTACAGGAAGGCCCGAAGAGGCCAAAACCTCATTGATGTTCTTTAGCTGTTTGAAAGATTTGGACCGTTGCTTCAAAATGGGCGTCCGACGGCCCAAGGGGCCCCCAAGATTGCCATGATATCGCCCACGAGGCCGCCAAGATGGCTCTAGAACGGCCCAAAGGGCGCCCAAAACGGCCCCCAAAGGGCAGCACGGAAGCCTAAGAGGCCTCCCACACTCCCAAGATGGGCTCCAATACGACCCAAAAGTGTCCCAAGAGGGCCCCAAGACGACCCAGAAAGGCTTTCAAGACGGCTTCCGACGGCGTCAGACGAGCCAGGAACGCCCAAGAGGCCCTCAAGAGGCCCAAGAGGCCTCCAAGAGGCCCCCAGGAAGCTCGGAGGCCCCAACAATGACCAAAGAAACTCCCAAGAGATCTTCCCATACTTCTTATCATACGCCTTGTTACTCCCTCTCCTCAACTCATCCCCCACTTCCTCCTCCACGTGTACCCCGAAGAACCTCCACACCAGCTGGGGGAACGCCTGGTCCCATAGCGTGGCCAAAAGTTGCCCTGACGTTTGGCCACACGGGCGAATCCTACAAAGCAGGGGGTGGCGGTGCATCTATATATATATATATATATATATATATATATATATATATATACATACGCATAAACATACATACCTACATACATACATATAGACTTACACGCCTGCATACGCACATGCATGCATATATATAGAGACATATGCATGCACACATACATACATACATACACATACATGCATGCATACATATATGCGTATATGCATACATACCTACATATGTGCATACATGCGTACACCTATATATATGTGTGCGTTCATAAATTATATATGTGTTTGTATATATATATATACATGTCTACACGCATACCTATTCGACAGCTATATGCATATGTACATGTGTATATATACATATGTAGCAGCCTGTAGTGAATGTGTGTGTATGTCCGTATAGTATACCTCCATACGTGTGTCTACAAGTACGCAGCAGTGCGTACACACATACATACGCGTACACACATACATATAACTACATACATTCATACACACATACATTGGCAAATACCTACATACATACATATACATATATATATATATAAAATATATGTGTGTAGGGATGATGGTGGAGTAGTATGTGCGTATGTATATACAGTATACATGTATTTGTGTATCTGCAAGTTTGCAACCGTTCATACATACATACCTACATACAAATATTCACACATACATATAGCCATACACCACACACATACATATCCGTAGTTGTTCACAGACGTGAAACGTGCAGACATACACGCAAACATACATACAGACAGACAGACATGCACGCATGCATACAAACAGACACGCACATATATACACATAGGCATATATATATGTGCGTGTACATGCGCAGGTTTATACCTATGCATATCCATAAACACATGCATATACATATACATGTACATATTCACATGCATGTACATATGCATGTACACATGCTTCTACGCACACACACGCGCATGCAAAAAAAATGCACAAATGCACATACGTGTGCCTATACATGTACAAATTTATTTTCATATGCATATGCGCACACATATACACATACATATACATATACCTATACATGGACCTATACACATACCTGGTGAACATATGCATACACATCTGCTTAAACATCTACATACAAGCGTGCATGTACATACACACAAACATATGCATATACATGTGCACAATACAGATTGAATCATCTTTACATATACGCAGACATAGCCGTTGACAGTTTCAGGTATGTAGACATAGACATACCATATACATACGTACATATAGAAATACAAATTTACGTACACGTATATAAGTATACATGCACGGATACAAATCCATATACATGGGCGCTGGCCTATTCCCCCCCCCTGCTGGAATCGATGGTTGTTTTTTTTTCCAGCTAAACTGACGACGTACCACGCGACCCATGAGCGACCACGACGTCGCGCGCGGGCTCCCGAGCAAACCTTCGATGACGACCTGCAAAAACAACAGAGGTAGTGTACACTGCGAGCAGCAGATGGAACTGATCAGACATGAAAAAAAAGACCGCGCGACCCATGAACGACCACGATGTCGCGAGCCCCTGAGCCAGGGCCCCGCGCAGGAGCCAGCCTGAGCAGGCCCCTCCCCTCCAGACCCAGGGGGAAGGGGGATGCGGGAGTGGTCAGGGCACCTCCTGCTTACAAGGCGCAAGCCGTCCCGCTCACTCACACCGCCCTCCAATTACATCACCTCAGGAAGTCTTTAGTTTCGGGTCCCACCCACCCCTGCTTCCCCCGGCGGGAAATAAGCTCCGCCCCGTCCTCCTCCTTCTGATCCTGCTCGAGTACTACTACCGCTACTAAAACTGTTATTGCTACTGCTATTGCTACTGCCAGCGCCCCTGTTATTATTACTGCGACGATTACTGCGAGTACTATTACCACAACCACTACGTCTACTACTACTACTACTACTACTACTACTACTACTACTACTACTACTACTACTACTACTACTACTACTACTACTACTACTACTACTACTACTACTACTACTACTACTACTACTACTACTACTACTACTACTACTACTACTACTACTACTACTACTACTACTACTACTACTACTACGACTACTACTACTACTACTACTACTACTACTACTACTACTACTACTACCACGACTACTACTATTACCACTGCTACGATTGCTACGACTACGTCTGCGACTACTACTACTACTACTACTACCACTACTACTACTACTACTACTACTACTAATACTACTACTACTACTACTACTACTACTACTACTACTACTACTACTACTTCTACTACTACTACTACTACTACTACTACTACTACTACTACTGCTGTTACGTGTACTACTACAGCTTCTTGTTACTACTACTACCACTTCTACTACGACTACTACTACTACTACTACTACTACTAGTATTACGACTACTACGACTACTACTACTACTACTGCTACTACTACTACTACGACAAGTGCTCTTGCTTTTGCTATTCTTACTAGTACTACTATTGCTACTGCTACTACGACGACCAGTGCTACTGCTGCTGCTGCTACTACTACTACTACTAGTGCGATCACTACGATCACAGCTACGGCTGCGACGACGACTACTGTGACTACTGCAGCTACTACAGTTACTAAGACTGTGGTTGGTACTGCGATCGCTACTGCCAGCCCCGCTGCGACTATTACTGCGACTATTGTTTTTACTACCACAACTGCCACTACGCCTACTGCTACTCCTACTACTACTACTACTACTACTACTGCTACCACGGCTGCTGTTATCACTGCCGCTACTACGACTACTTCTACTACCACTGCTACTACTACTACGACTCCTACGACTAATATTACTACTACTACTACTACTACTACTAAGACGACGACTACTACTACTACTACTACTACTACTACTACTACTAACACCTTCTAGCACTGCTACTATTACTACGACCACGACTACCTATCTCTTATTACTATTACTACTACTACTACTACTACTACTACTACTACTGCTGCTGCTGCTACTACTACTACTACTAATACTACTACTACTACTACTACTACTACTGCTGCTACTACTACTACTACTACTAGTACTAATACTGCTGCTACTACGACTGCTACTAATACTACGGCTACTAATACTACAGCTACTGCTACTTTTGATGCTATCCTAGTGCGATTACTGCTGCAACATTAACTGTTGCGTGCACCCTTTGGTATTATTGTTTCTGTTGCTACGACGACGACGAATATTGCATTTATCTGTACTACCACTCGTATAATCACTTAGATTCTGAGTACTACTACGGCTATTGCTACTACTACTACTACTACTACTACTACTACTACTACCACCACTACTACTACTACTACTACTACTACTACTACTACTACTACTAGTACTACTACCACTACGACTACTACGACTACTACTACGACTACTACTACCACTACTACTACTACTACTACTACCACTTCTCATACTACTACTAGAACTACTACTATCGCGGTTACTCGTACCCCTATTATTACGACTAGTATTACGATTGATCGTATGAGTGCTAACACATGTCCGAAACCAACGAACAAGAACAACTACTAATGGTATTATTACGGCGACTTCTACCACTACTACGGCTACGATTACGCATACTGATGCCACTAGTTTTATAGTAGTACTACTACCAACCTTACTTTTTTATATTACTCGTACTACTACGACTACCACTACTACTACTGCTATTACTACCAGTAGTATTGCTATTACCCCGAAGGGGGAGGAGGATGAGGGAAGGATGGGGCGTAGCTAGTGATTCGTAGATCGACTATACTACGACTACTGCGACGACAATGATTTGCATTACCACTACTATTTCTGTTACTTCTATTATTACTACTACTACTACTACAAATACTACTGCTACAACTACAACTACTACTACTACTACTACTACTACTACTACTACTACTACTGTTACGACGGCTAGTGTTATTTCGGCTATTCCTACTATTACTACGACTACTACGATTACAACGGCTACGACTGCCAATGCGACTCCGACTACGACCGTGGCCATTAAAAGTCTTGCCACCACCGCTACTTCCATTACTACAACCACTACAGCTGCTACTACTATACTACTACTACTACTACTACTACTACTACTACTACTACTACTACTACTACTACTACTACTACTACTACTACTACTACTACTTCCACTACTACTACTCTGATTTCACCACTACTACTACGATTACTACCACGACTACGACCACTACGACTGAAACCGCTGCGACGACGACTACGGATACGACGATTGGTACTACCACTACGACTTCTATTAGTACGATTACTGCTACTACTACTCTTATCGCATTTTTTATTGTTTACAAAAAAACACACAAAAAAAAAAAGCATTCGTACTACTAGTATTACTACAACTACTGCTACTAGCACCACTTCTGCGACTGCTACTACAACGACGACGAGTAGTACTACCATTACTACCACTACTACTTCTATTACTATTACGACCACTGCTCCGACTACTACAACTACTCCTTCTACTACTACTAGTACCTTTACTACTACTACTACTACTACTACTACTACTACTACTACTACTACTACTACTACTACTACTACTACTGCTACTCTCACAAGTAGCATTACTGCTACCATTGATACGAATGCTGCGACTAGCACGAATACACATATTTTTTGTATTTCTACGACTAGTACTAGCACCAGCATTACCACTGCGACTACACTTCCTTCGATTATTATTACTACATTTACTATTTCGACTATGTCGTATTAGTTTTACTACTCGTACTATTTCTATTACTACTACTACTACTACTACTACTACTACTACTACAACTACAACTACTACTACTACTACTACTACTACTACTACTACTAATAATACTACTTCTAATACTACTTCTACTACTTCCACTACTTCCACTACTTCTACGGCTACTTCCATAACTGTTATAATCACTACTACTACCACCACAACCACTACTACTACCGTTGAAAGAAAAATGTTTGCACCATTCCGGGACGAGCTGCGAATCGGATGGCACTGCTGTGCCCCCGCGCCCCCGACTTTGATATTGATTGTTGTAACATCTCCTGGGGCCCTTCGAACGAATAAAGATGCACCCCATTTCAGCGCGCGCGCGCCCTCTTTCAACGTTTAGGTTGCGGGCGGCAGGGTCGTTCCATCAGCTGTCGCGCCGCCCAGGAGGTGCAAACTTGTTTCTATCAACCGTTTGAACCAGATCAGCAAACACAATGCATGATGCTCGTTTTTGTGATGCTACCAGGCGTCTATGCGATCGCGCGTGAGTGAGTGCGCGCGCGTGTGCGTTTCTGTCAGTTGAGCCACGCGAGCCCCCTGGAGTGCTCCCCCCTGGAGTGCTCCCCCCTGGAGTGCTCGGGGGCACTCCCCTGCGGCCTGGAACCGTGGAGGCCTGCTGCTGCTCCCTTGCGGCCAGCGCCGCTTGTGATGGCCGACTCGTGGCGGGGGGGGGCGAAAAAAAAAAACATGTTTTTTGTAATCTTTTGTTTTTTGCTTTTTTTTGCCCCCCCCCCTACCCCCCCCACCCACCACCCACCACCACACGAACTCCCACCATCATCACTGCCCTGGCGGAGCGGGCGCCCACGGGACGGCTGAGAGAGCGAGGTGAGGGAACGTGTGGAGGGGAATGGAGAGCACGAGTATGCCTGTATATACATATATGGGCCCTGGCCAAGGAGATGAGTGTCCAAGGACCTCCGAACAAACGAAACGACTCCCCCCTCCCCCCAATTCGTGCGTGAAGCGTTTGCGGTGGACCGAAATCACTCCAAAACGAAACATCGATTCCAGCAGGGGGGGAATAGGCCACGACCCATATACATATATGTATAGAGAGATATGCAAATCAACATGTGTACACATGTGTATGAATGTGCTGCAACATTCACACAAGTCATCAACAGCTTGCAAGGCAGATGTGATCCCCGGTCGACGGTTCACAGGCCCCAACCAAACCCACCCCAGATGGGATGGGTCCCAGGGCCTGGGGTTCCACAGACCCCTCCCCCAGATGGGATGGGGGGGAAGACGGCGACGACGCCGACGCCGACGCCGACGCATACGCCGATGCCGACGCCGCCGACGCCGACGCCGACGCCGACGCCGACGCCGACAACGACGACGACGACGACGACGACGACAACGACAACTACCACCCTCCACCACGCCACGCCCATAGGGCTACGATCACAGGGGGGGGGGGGGGGGCACGACCACGGGGGAGGGAGCGATCCCATTCGCGAGGCCCTACGACCCTGGTCTCGGAAAGGTCTCGGCGGAAGCAGCGAAACATCCACTCTTGACCACGCCACGCCCAGAGCCGCAACCACAGGGGGGGAGCGATCCCATTCGCGAGGCCCTGGTGACTCGTCGCGGAAGCCCGCCCCCCCTGCTGCCACCCCCCTTCCGGTGTTAGACAAATGTCAGAACGTTTTTTTTTCCATTTTTAGGCTTCCGCGCGGGAGCCTGTGAAGGGGCCCTGGGACACACAAACAAATAGACACAAATAACAGGATTCCCATATATTTTCCCACACTTTCTGGGTTGTTGTTTTCCCCCCCACTTCCCACATTTCCCGATTTTCTCGGGAATCCACGATAAATTGTGTCTGTGTGTATTTTTGCTGTCCCTCCTGAACATTGGGCCCCCCCCCCCCCGTGTGCGCAGCTCATGGGTCGAGGCAGGCGCGTCGACCTGGGCGAGAGAAGGGGGGCAGAAAGGGCGAACGATGGCGGGGCGGGGAGCGCGGGAACCGAGCTGGCGGAGAAGACAAAAGGAGGAGCCTTCGACGATCATGCAGAAGAGCGCAACAACACGCTGTACCACGGCGACGAGCCTGAAAACGCCAAAAACACGGCCCCAAAAGCGCCAGAAAAACGTGGCGTTCTTCTAGCGTCTTCAGCCTGTCAAGAGCTGTGCATTTTAGGGGGTTGGGGGGGCAATCCTGGATCATAGATTGCACCACATCGATTGTGCCACGTAGTTAACACCACATAGAGTGCACCACCTAGCTTACACCGCCTAGTCTGTAGCACAAAAACTGCATCACATAACTTGCACAAGACAGCTTGCATCACATGCATTGCAACTCAGACTGCACCGTATGGCTCGAACTAGCTGGCACCACACTGGTCACACAACAAAGATTGCGCCACATTGGTTGCACCAAATGGCTTCCACCCCACCTAGTACACATCCAGGGTCCAATAATTCACTATTTGGGGCCCAGGTAGCACAACGACATGGATGAATTACTCATCCATCAAAAACCGAAAGCGAGCAAGAGAGAGAGAGAGAGAGCCAGAGAGCCAGAGAGGGAGACAGAGACAGAGACAGCGACAGACATAAAGAGAGAGAGACAGGCACAGAGAGAGAGAGAAAGAGATCTACCCTACCTTTAGATCGGGCATGTCCTCCTACAGGCGGATTCTGAAAGAAAAATGCAAAAAAATGCCCACCAAGAAATACCAAACAATAAAGAAAAAAACGAAAAGTCCTCCCCAGACTATTTTTCACTATGTTTGAATATCCCTCCTGTAGACAAACATGCCCGACTTAAAGCGAGCCAGCCGACCGCCCCTCCCTCCGATCGCGAGCTCGCGCCGCGCGAGGGCGGCCGACCGCTGGAGCGGCGCTGCCGGCGGCGCCGCGGCGTCGCTGCCGGGCGGCTCCTGCCGCTCCTGCCGCGGCGGGGCGTGGCGAGGAGCGGGGAGGGCGGCGTCGAGAGGAGGGCTGGACGAGACAACGGCGGCCTTGCCTGGCGTTTGGTCTCCTCCTCCTCCTCCTCCTCCTCCTCCTCCTCCTCCTCTCTTCCTCCTCCTCCTCCTCCTCCTCCTCCTCCTCCTCCTCCCTCCTCCTCCCCTCCTCCTCCTCTCTCCTCCCTCCCTCCCTCCTCCTGCCTCCTCCTCCTCCTCCTCCTCCTCCTCCTCCTCCTCCTCCTCCTCCTCCTCCTCCTCCTCCTCCTCCTCCTCCCGATGCTCCTCGCCCTGGGAGGCCGGAAGCGCTCGGAACGGGACTCCTCTCACGCCTGGCGTTGGTCTCCTTGCCTTGAGGGTGGGCGTTTTCTTGTTCGGCGTTTCGACACTGGGCGGACGGGGAGGGGAGAGGGGGGGGTCTGGCTCCGGGCCTCCGCTGAGTGCGACTGCTTGAATGAGTGCGTCCTGTGGGGGGGAGACCCCGCCTGCTCGAAACAGGCGCCAAAAACAGCCAAGGTATACTCCATGGGGGGGGAGGGGGGGGTGCGAGGCCCCGCGCCGATCGGCAAAACAACGAACAAGAAAACCATCACAAGCTCTCACGCGCCGATCGTCGCCACGGCCGCATCCGCCCTCACAGATATAACCTTTGCAGGTATCCTGCAGGCCTCCCAGTGGGACTGATGGGATGGGTCTCAAAAACAAAAAACAATGCCTCAAAAACAAGTCAGCCGGGATGGGTGCGAGGACTGATGTTTAACGGAGTTGGCCGGGGGGGGGCCGCCGTTGTCTCAACTGGCCCTCCTCCCAGGAACGGTGAGAGCGGAAGTACGACAACGGAGCCCATGCAACGTCCCATGTTTGGACCCCCGTTCAGGCCCCGCTCCAACGCAATCGGCGGCACCTCGTGAGACGCTGGTGCATACAAGTCATCCGCGGAGGATGGATCGGGTCCGACGGAAGCCAGCATCGTTAGACCTATCCCCGTCCCAAGTGGGAAAGCCTTGACCCCGCTGTCCGACCTGCACCCCGAGGTGGGGATATATGCTCAAACATGTTCTCCTTGTCAGGTTTCGCGGCATCCATCCCCAACTCGAAGGGGTCGGCTGCTGGCGCTAAGGAGCCCTGGACCACTGGGGACGGGGACAGGTCTGACGAGTCTGAAAGAAGGGGGAATAGACAAGAGGGGGTTAGCGAAGCAGCTGCATGCATCTGGTGCTAGGAGCGAACACGTATCAAGGATTGGGCCCAGCGGCGGAGCTGAAACCAGCTGCACGCAGCAGAGTTCGCAACCCCGCATTCTCCCATCCCCCCCTTTCGTACCACCTGGTCCTCGAGGCGTTGGAGGTCGGGGCCATCCCGCGGCCGCTCCTGCTGCTCTGCCTCCCTCCTCCTCCTCCTCCTCCTCCTCCTCCTTCCGCCTCCTCCTCCTCCCTCCTCCTCCTCCTCCTCCTCCTCC
>CAUYUJ010017429.1:229929-236537 GCA_963575745.1 Prorocentrum cordatum
ATACTTTTTGTTCGCGAGCGCGCAGATGCGGCAGGCGCCGTCAGAGCGAAGCAGCAAGCCGCGATCTACATTAAGCCCCGAGCGCGCAGAAGCGAACTACACTGCGGCTCAGAAGGCGAAGAGGACCAGAGAGGGCACCAGCTCCACGTGCAACGCAAAAACGGCGACGAGCGAGAGGCCGGCGTACTCGAGGACCACCGTCGCGTAGTCGAAGAAAACAAAGGGCGGGCGTGCAAGCGTTCCACGGAGATACGTTTTTTGGTCGCGTCCGCTAGCGAAAGCGCAGGCGGAGACAGAAGCTGTCCAGGGCGCGGGAACAGTCCTAATTAGTTGCTAGGCGCGAAACGGGCCGGCCAGGGGCCAGCTCACAAGGCAGCTGCTGAGCTGCTCGGGGAGGGCTGACTGGCTGAGGGCACCCAGGGAAGCTCGGGCAACGTGCACGCCTGAGCAAAATGCCAGGGAATTCGATGTACTTCCACGGAGATACGCGAAGCGTCAAGAATTAATTTCGAACGCCTGGAAAATCGTCGAAACAGTGTCGGAACAGTGTCGGACGAGTGTCTCCCAGGGCCCGCCACGTGAAAACCCTCGAGTTTCGGTTCTTCTGCCGGTGCTCGAAATTCTTCCTGGTGGTCAAGGCTAAAGTAGGTTGGAACATCATAACTTGAGGAGACGAGATGGAGGGTCGTGTCGTCGTTCTGCCACCTGGGGGCCACCGCAAGGGCCCCGAGGGCATCCGAAAAGACAACTCTGGATGACGAAGCAGCCCTGGGGGAAGGTGTGGACATCCTGGAACACCGTACTACCAAAATCCAGACATAGAATGTCAGGAATCGGGGAGCTGTTTGGGCCTCTGAGGGACTACTCGTCGTCACCTCGGCTGGCTTCACATGGAGGTATCTGGCCAGGGCGCAACCCTAGACCAGAAGACCCACACAACCAGCGGCTCGAAAAAGTCGAGACGGCAATTGTTTCCAACTCTGGGCCTCTGGAGGCCCCCGGGCGATGAAACAGGTGACTCAGGATTCAAGCACTGTTCCTGGGAGTGGCAGAAGAACAATGAGGAACATAAACTTTGAAGGTCCTCGCGGATTTTTCATGTCAGCGATAGACCCCCTCCTGGCGCCGGAGGCGCCGCCATGAGGGTCCTAGCGCAGATCCGAGAAATCCGCGTGGACCTCCCAAAAAGTGCATGCTTATTTGGATAGCGGCTTAAGGCTAGGGTCTCCGGGTTAGAACCCTAGGAATAATGTCCAATGGTTACGGCTCAGGGTTCAGGTCCTAGAGGCAGGGTCTTAGGAGTAGGGTCCTAGGGTTAGAGCTTCAGGCTTATGGCATTAAGGTTAGGGTCTTCAGGTTAGGGCGGACAACTTGACACCTCGAGCCAGAGTCGGGAACAGCAGTTCCCGAGCCGCTGAGTGGCTGGAAAGGTCGGGGAGGCGGGAAGGGGGGCATGCCTTAAAAAATTCGGTATGCCGCATTCAAGGGGCCCAAAGACACACAAATAAATGCACACAAATATTAACAGGATTCCCAATATTTTCCCATATTTTCTGGGTTTTCGTCTTCCCCCCCACTTCCCATATTTTCCCATATTTTCCTGAGAGTCGACGATTAACTGTGTCTGTGTTTCTTTCCCTCCTGACGCATGCTCTGGTCGTCGCCGCGGCCGCCGTCGCCGTAGCCGCCGTCGCCGCAGCCGCCATCGCTGCGGCCGTCCCCGCGGCTGCCGCCGAGGCCGCAGGATTCATGATCCGGCAGGAGAACGCCGACAATATCTGGCGAGGGCAGGACATGAGGAGGAGGAGGAGGATCTTCCTCCTCCTCCTCCTCCTCCGCCTCCTCCTCCGCCGCCGTGCTGCACGCACTGAGCGGAGCATCCTCGGGCCACTTCGCGCTTCCTGTGCTGAATACGACAGGCACCCGCATGAACGAAGCGGCGTTCTGGCCACGGCGAGCCTCGGCAACGAATGCGGGGAATTGAAAAGGTACCGATACCGCTACACCCCAGACCTCTCCCGGGGCGCGTCCTGACCAGGATCTCGAGGCGAATCCAGCGCTGGCGACGAGGACCTCGCAGGAGGCCCGAAAAGGGGAAAGCGAGGGGAGGGGGTAGAGGCATGGGTACCTTGTTCCTCCCCTGAGACCTGGATCCCCCCGAGCCCGTCCTGAGCCCAAAGCGGTCCTGAAGTCGGCGACTGCGCGCCCCTCCTCCTCCTCCTCCTCCTCCTCCTCCTCCTCCTCCTCCTCCTCCTCCTCCTCCTCCTCCTCCTCCTCCTCCTCCTCCTCCTCCTCCTCCTCCTCCTCCTCCTCCTCCTCCTCCTCCTCCTCCTCCCTCCTCCTCTCCTCCTCCTCCGCCTCCTCCTCCTACCTCCTCCTCCTCCTCCTCCTCCTCCTCCTCCTCCTCCTCCTCCTCCTCCTCCGCCCTGGGTGGGGGTGCGGCCCTGGGCAACCGCGGGGCTGCGCGTGCTGCCCGCGCACGAGGGGCGCCAGGCGTGGCGCCGGGCCCCTCCTGCTGGGCCCCTCAGTCGGTGCCCTCGCCCTCCCGGCCTGGCTGGAGGGCACCTGTGTGGGACGCACGGGGACATGCTGATGCTATCTGTCCTCCTCGAAGGCGCGCGTCCGACCCGAAAATATATCGAGGGCAGAAAATCCACCCCGATAAGAACCACCCCGACACGCGAGGCCGTTTAGCAAACGTACCCAAATAAGGAATCTAACAGGGCAGGGCTGTTTAGTCAACGCCCAGGGCCGTTTAATAAACGCCAATTGTCTGGTCCGGATGGTTTTTCCTCCCTTGAATACAGTATACCCATATTGTAGTGCATCGTTTCCCAAGCGGTGCGGCCAGCAAGCGCCCGGCACGACGCATATACTATAAGATTTATCGGTGCGCGCGTCGCCCCTGGGGGGGCGGCGCACACACAGTATAAGTATGTTAGTGTGACGCACCAGTCCTGGCCCAGGGTTATGTTGCTCCCATCATACCTAAAGGCCACAGCCCAGGAATAACTTCGAGCACCCCGAAAAATGTCGAAGGAGCGTCGAAAGAGCGTCGGGACAGTGTCGGACGAGTGTCTCCCAGGGCCCGACGGGTGAAAACCCTCGAGTTTCGGCACTCTTCTAGTGCTCGAAATTCTTTCTGGCGATCCAGGCTGAAGTAGTTTGGAACATCATAAGCCCAGGGTTGGCGTGGCCAGGACCCGGGATCCACATGGACTTCCAACGCACTGGTGTCACCAGCCTCTCCGTGCTGACGCCCGCCGCCGCCACGCACACCCTCTCTGCGTGCCGACGCGCGTCGACGCGCGGAGCGTGCTGCTGGCTGCGAGCCCGAGCCGCCATCCCCGAGTCTGACTGTTCTCGCCGCTGGTGTACCCGTCCTCCTCGCCTCCCTGCGCCCCGCGAGGGCGCGGCTGGTCCTCCCAGCTCCGCCCGCGCTCTGCGGCGCTCTTTCGACGCCCAAGCACGGACGGCTCCAGCGGGCGGGGCAGACACAGCCCGGATGGCGCCTCGCCGCCCGCCAGGGCCTCGGAGTTCTGCGCGAGGCTCGCGCGGGCCGGGCGCCTCCGGCGGCTAAGCTGCCTGCCCAGGGGTGCGGGGCAGCCATGGCGCAGACAGCGCCTCGTCGCCCTCCAGGGCCACGAAGTTCTCGCCGAGCTTCCCGCCGATCTTCTGGCAGCCCGGCAGCCCCCTGTAGTTGCTGAGGTACTCCTTGGCGCCGGGGTGCCTCGGGAAGTCGAACACCTCGTCGAGCGAGCCGTGCTCGGCGATCCTCCCTCCGCTCATGAAGGCGATGGAGTCTGCAACCATCCGCTGCTGATGCAGCTCAGTGGAGATGTAGAGGACGGCCACGCCGGCCTCCCTCTGCAGGCGCTTCAGCATGTGCAGCACGCGCGGCTGCCGGAAGGCGTCCAGGCCTCCGAGCAGCTCGTCGCATATGAGCACGTCGGGGCACGCGGCGAAATTCCTGAGGATGTACATGAGGTGCTTCTGGCCTCCCGACAGGGAGCCGTACGCCAACCCGTCCCGTATGTACTCGGCTGGGGTGCCCACGGCCTCGCCCGTGTCCTGGTTGTACATCTGAAAGCCGGCGGCGCAGAGCATGGCGACCACGCGCTCCCGCCTCTGCGCTGGCGCCAGGCCCCTGGGCAGGTTCTCCCCGATCACCCTCTCGATCTTCCAGCCTCCCGGGATGCTCTCCTTGTCGGACGACTCGCTGGACACCAGGCGGACGCTGAACCTGCCGGCCCGCGCGCGCCGCCAGCGGAGGGCCGCCCAGGCCAGCAGCGTGGCCAGCAGGCAGGCCACCAGCAGAGCCGCCAGCACGGGAGGCTGCTGCAGGCGCTGCTCCCCCAGGAGCGCAGCCGCGGCGGCGGCCAGCACGGCGCCCAGCACGGCTCCGCCGGCCAGGGGCGTGACCGACTGCGGCGGCCCCTTGGAGTGGTGCACGACCTTACCCGACACGGGCGCCAACCTGCCATCCAGTAGCCTCGCCAGCGTAGACTTGCCACAGGCGTTGCTGCCGAAGAGGCCGACGCACCAGCCCGAGCGCAGCTCCAGGTCCAGCTCTTTCAGGAGTTCCTCGGACCTGTCGTAGTAGAACTCGACCTGTTCGGCCGAGAGGACGACCTCGTGGCCTTCCCCGCCCACGGACCGCAGCACCGGCGGCGGCTCCACCTTCGGCCGCTCCTCATAGATGGCCTTGCCGCCGGAGAAGATGTTCCGGAAGGTGTCTCGCTGGCTCTTGTCCAGCTCCTTCTGCTCGGCCCGCGCCGTGGAGCGCAGCTGCTTCAGCTGCGAGCGCACCTCCGCGTTACCGGGCTCCAGCTCGAGCGCCCTCTCCAGGTCCCGCCGCGCCTGCACGGCCTCCCCCTCGTGGCCGGGGTGCTCCGCCAGCCTCGCGCGGGCCGACCCGCGGCGGTACAGCGCCTTGACGCTGCAGGCGTCGATCGCCAGCGCGCCCGTCGCGTGCTCCACGGCCGAGCCCAGGTTGCCGCGGCGCAGGTGCGCCAGCGAGGCGTTGAGGTGCAGGCTCAGGCGCGCCTGCTCCGCCGCCTCCGCGCCTCCCGCGCCCACGCGCACCAGCGCCAGCAGGCCGGCGTCGTACCGCTGGCACGCGTCGGCGAAGTCGCCCCTCGCCAGGAGCTCGTTGCCCTCCCGCCTGCACCGGTCGGCGCTCTCCAGGGCCTCGGAGGCCCCGTCCCCGCCGCCCGACGGGGGGCCCTGGCCCTCGGCCAGCTCCTCCAGCACCACCATGGCGCGCTCGCCGCCCCTTCGGCACGCGCCGGGCAGGCGGGCGGGCGATGAGACGGCCCCTGGTGGGAGCAGGAGAAGCTGGCGGGCGCGAGCCAGTGCAAATCCAGTCCCCTGGCACCGTCCGCGCTGTCGTGTCACAGGCCGCGATCAGCACGGGCGGCGAGGGGGATCCGGGGATGGAAACGTGAAGGAGGGGTGGCGGAGGAGAAACGGGAGGAGACGTAGGAGGGAAGGGAGAGGAGGAGAAGGAGGAGAAGGAGCAGCAGGAATAGACGACGGAGGACAGGGCGGAGGAACGCACTTAGATCCCCCCTCCTGGCTGAAAACTTGAGGGTCGCAAGTGGGGCACGGCTGGCAACCAGCAGGGCACAGGCTGCCAGGAGCGACGCAAGGCTGCCCATGCCCGATCTTGACGAGCAGGCGCACCATGGCCAGACCAAGGTGAGAGGGCGGTCTGTGGTCGGCGGCGAGCGAGGGGGGGAAGTGAGAAGGAGAAGGCCTTCTCAGAAGGCTCGGAAGTCCCCCGGCCATCTGAGAAGTTCTCTAAGCCTTCACCGAAGACAGCAAAAATTTCTCGGAAGGCGCGAGGGCTTCTGAGAAGTCCCACCGCCTTCCGAGAAGGCCTTCTCCTTCTCCTTTCCCCCCCTCGCTCGCCGCCGAGATGTCGGGGCCTGGCCGGGTCTTCCCTCGAGGGAGCAACGAAACCCCAAAAAAGAGCGAGCCTGCTGTCGAGCAGACGTTCGCTAAGCAGATGGGCAAGACCTCAGCTCTGAGGGGTTGTCTTGCGGATTCCCTGTTGGACGACGAGCTGATTTTGTTGACCGCGGACCCGGACGACGATGGCCAGGTTTTACTGGAAGCGCAGGGCACTGCGTTTTGCCGTCGACGATGTCGGCGACGAGGAGGAGGATGAGGAGGAAGAGGAGGAGGACCAGTGTAAACCCAAGAGTCATTAACGATGTTGGAGTAAACCCTCCCTCCAAGCTCCCTCTTCCCAGGCCCCTGCAAGGGTCCATTTCCACTGAGGGAGTTGCCTCGTTGGGAGATAACCACTTCAAGACCCTGAAGCATGCCAAAACACCATTTTCGAGACTCCAACGCCACGAATCAACATGACGGTTGCGTTCTGGCGATCAGGAATCATGCCAGAGCACCGGTTCTCGAGAGGGCGCCGTGGCCGTCATTTTCCAGGCTTGCGCCCGCCAGGTTTGGGCCCGAGGTCGTTTCCACTATCGAACGAGGTTGACCGAGGTAAGAGGACCGATGAGGGAGGGGGAGGGGGCAGGAGTAGGAGGAGGGAGGAGAAAGAGGAGGAGGAAGAGGAGGAGGAGGAGGGGGAGGAGGAGGAG
>CAUYUJ010017430.1:0-42500 GCA_963575745.1 Prorocentrum cordatum
GACCATACCCCAGCACGACCACACCCCAGCACGACCAGACCCCAGCCCGACCCCACCCCAGCACGACCCCACCCCAGCACGACCATACCCCAGCACGACCACACCCCAGCACGACCCGACCCCAGCACGACCCTACCCCAGCAAGACCACACCCCAGCACGACCACACCCCAGCACGACCTCACCACAGCACGACCACACCCCAGCACGACCACGCCCCAGCACGACCACGCCCCAGCACGACCACGCCCTCCCCAGCACGACCACACCGCCTGGGTTGAGTGGGTGCCTGTCGTCGTGGAATGTTTCGTGGGGTGTCTCGTGGAATGTTTCGCGGGGTGTCTCGTGAAATGTTTCGTGAGGTGTCTCGTGGAATGTTTCGTGAGGTGTCTCGTGGGCTGATTCGTGAGGTGTCTCGTGGGATGTTTCGTGAGGGTTGAGTCCTGTAGTCGTGGATTTCGTGGGGTGTCTCGTGGAATGTTTCGCGGGGTGTCTCGTGAACGTGAGGTGTCTCGTGGAATGTTTCGTGAGGTGTCTCGTGGGCTGTTCGTGAGGTGTCTCGTGGGATGTTTCGTGAGGTGTTGCCCAGTTGGGTATCATGAAAACGTGTCCATGCTCCACATGTCTATATCCCTTTCCGGGTTCGTGGGTCCATCATGTTGCAAAAGAAAAGAACCCCCCCTGGGGCTTCGGCCCGTCCCGCCGTCCACCCGAAAAGATTGCCCCGCTTGCCCGGAGCCGGTTGCCAAGGGTTTTTCCTGCTCCAAACGTCTCCAAGACGGCCCAAGATGGCCTCCAAGACGGCTAAGATGGCCCAAAGATACATCCAAGACGGCCGAAGATGCACCCAAGACGGCCTCAAATGGCCTCAAGATGGCCAGAGACGGCCGAAAAGGCCCCCAAGAGGCCTCCAAGACAGCCCAAGAGGCCTCCAAGAGGTCCTCCAGAAGAGGCCGAAGAGGCCACAATCATTGATTGTCCTTAGGTGTTTGATGAATTTTGGCATTTGCTTCTTTTCGGCATTCCGACGGCTCACGACGGCTCAAGACTGCCCAAGAGGCCCCCACGATCGTCCCAAGATCGCCCACGAGGCCTCAAAGATGGCCTCATGACTGCCCAAGAGGCCCCCAAGACGGCCCAAAAGAGCCCCAAGACGGCCCAAGAGGCCTCCAAGACGCCCAAGATGGCCTCCAAGACGGCTAAGACAACCCCAAAATGCCTCCAACACAGCCCAAGATGCACACAAGACGGCCTGAGTTGGCCTCCAGATGGCCCAAGATGCCCCCAAAATTGCCCAAGAGGCCTCCAAGAGGTCCTCCAGAAGGGCCCGACGCGGCCAACATCATTGATTGTCCTTAGGTTTTTCCCGGAAAGGGCTCGAGCCCAGGGTTCTCTTTTAGTGGGTTTACCCCCCGGTTTCGACGGGAAGAGGGCCGTCGAAATTATTCTGCGATAAATTACGTGCGGGAAGAGGGCCGGCGGAATTATTTTTGAGGATGTCTCAAGCGAAACGCTTGTGTTTCAGAATTTGTTGAGGATGTCTCGAGCGAAACGCTGGTTTTGCAGAGTTAGGGATGTCTCAAGCGAAACGTTGTTTTCAGAATTTGTTGAGGATGTCTCGAGCGAAAACGCTGGTTTTGCAGAGCCGACCGCGACACGGAAAAGCGCCCCGCGTAGGAATTCCGAGGATGTCTCGCGCGTGCCGCGTCCCGCGCGCAGGAATTTCGAGGATGTCTCGACTAATTCGTTTGTTTTTCTAGGATTTCCGTGTTTTTTCCCGGAAAGGGCATCGGCCCAGGGTTCTCTTTTAGTAGGTAAACCTGTCCCCCGGTGCCAACTTGAGGGAGGCCGGCGAATTTTTTCCTTGATAAATAACGAGGTCGAAGGAGGCCGGCGAATTAAAATTTGAGGATGTCTCGAGCGAAACGCTTGTTTTTGAAATCCCGATCGATAAATCATAGGGTGCGGGCCACTTTTTCGTGTGTTGAGGATGTCTCGAGCGAAACGCTTGCTCCGCAGAGTTTGCCGAGGATGTCTCGAGCGAAACGCTTGTTTTGCAGAGCCGACCGCGACGCGGAAAAGCGCCCCGCGCGAAGGAATTTCGATGATGTCTCGACTAATTCCTTTGTTTTTGTACGATTTCCTGGAATTTTGGCAGGATGTCTCGAGCGAAATGCACGACCCTACCCTAGCACGACCATACCCCAGCACGACCACACCCCAGCACGACCAGACCCCAGCACGACCCCACCCCAGCACGACCCCATACCCCAGCACGACCACACCCCAGCACGACCCGACCCCAGCACGACCCTACCCCAGCAAGACCACACCCCAGCACGACCACACCCCAGCACGACCTCACCACAGCACGACCACACCCCAGCACGACCACGCCCCAGCACGACCACGCCCCAGCACGACCACGCCCCAGCACGACCACCCCCCAGCACGACCACCCCCCAGCACGACCACCCCCCACGACCACGCACCCACACCCCAGCACGACCACACACGACCAGCACGACCACACCCCAGCACGACCACACCCCAGCACGACCACACCCCAGCACGACCACACCCCAGCACGACCCGATCGATAAATCACAGGGTGCGGAGCACCCCAGCACGAACCCACCCCAGCACGACCCCACCCCAGCACGACCCCACCCCAGCACGACCACGCCCCAGCATGACCACACCCCAGCACGACCACACCCCAGCACGACCACTCCCCAGCACGACCCCACCCCAGCACGACCCCACCCTAGCACGACCACACCCCAGCACGACCACACCCCAGCACGACCCCACCCCAGCACGATCACACCCCAGCACGACCCCACCCCAGCAAGACCACACCCCAGCACGACCGCACCCCAGCACGACCTTACCACAGCACGACCACACCCCAGCACGACCACGCCCCAGCACGACCACGCCCCAGCACGACCACGCCCCAGCACGACCACGCCCCAGCACGACCACGCCCCAGCACGACCACCCCCCAGCACGACCACCCCCCCAGCACGACACGCACGACCACCCCCCAGCACGACCACACCCCAGCACGACCACTCCCCAGCACGACCACACCGCCTTGGTTGAGTGGTTGCCTGTCGTCGTGGAATGTTTCGTGGGGTGTCTCGTGGAATGTTTCGCGGGGTGTCTCGTGAAATGTTTCGTGAGGTGTCTCGTGGAATGTTTCGTGAGGTGTCTCGTGGGCTGTTTCGTGAGGTGTCTCGTGGGATGTTTCGTGAGGTGTTGCCCAGTTGGGTATCATGAAAACGTGTCCATGCTCCACATGTCTATATCCCTTTCCGGGTTCGTGGGTCCATCATGTTTGAGGATGTCTCGAGCGAAACGGTTGTGTTTCAGAATTGGTTGAAGATGTCTCGAGCGAAACGCTGGTTTTGCAGAGTTGAGGGATGTCTCGAGCGAAACACTTGTTTTTCAGAATTTGTTGAGGATGTCTCGAGCGAAACGCTGGTTTTGCAGAGTTGGGGTATCTAACATGGCGTCGCGCCCAACGCCGAATGATAAGGAAACGCACGGGGGGCCGAAAAGCGCTACCCGAACACATGTCCCAATACAGAAAAGTGATGGTTTCTTGCTCTGAACAGGTGGGGCCTCTCCAGGGAAGACGTAGCGAGGATGTCTCGAGCGGGAGCGCGAATTCAGCGTATCCAGGTCACGCAAGGGGGTATCTAACATGGCTGTCCCGAGCTGGAACCACGTGTTTTTCCCGGAAAGGGCTCGAGCCCAGGGTTCTCTTTTAGATGGTCTTCCCCCCGGTTTTTACTTGAAGGGGGCCGGCTGAATTCTTGTGCGATAAATTACGAGGTCGAAGGGGGCCGGCGGATTTCAATTGTGAGGACGAAGGCCATTTTTCGCCACCCCTCACGCAGATCGTGTTCTTGGAACTTTACTGCCTTTAAGGAAACCTCGATATTTTAAAGGTGAAGTCAACTTTTTTCCGACATCGACTTTAAACTATAAAAAGCGATGTAAACGCGTTCGCTCGATAAATAACGATGTACCGCGGCCTCCGGAACGGCGTTGGGAACGAAGTTTTGGATTCTTGAAGTTGCATTAGTTCGGAAATAGCAAAAATCCCTCTGTGTTTTTTGACCCTGACCCCGCCGATCTGCGTGAGGTGTGGCACGGAATACCAGAAATGTCTCAAATCCCCTGTGTTTGTGCATCCTGACCCCGCCGATCTGCGTGAGGGGTGGCGCGGAATTCCAGAAATGTGGCAAATCCCGTGTGGTTTTGGACCCTGACCTCGCCGATATGCGTGAGGGGTGGCACGGAATTCCAGAAATGTGGCAAATCCCATGTGTTTTCGGATCCTGACCCCGCCGACCTGCGTGAGGGGTGGCACCGGATTTCAAAAATGTGGCAAGTCCCATGTGTTGTCGGACCTTGACTTCGCCCAGGAGAACCCAGGAGAGCCCAGGATGGCCCAGGAGAGCCCAAGAGGGCCTAGGAGGACCCAGGAGGCTCCAAGAGGCACCAGGGGGCCCAAGGAGGGCCCAGGAAAAGCTCCAGGAGGCTCCAGGAGAGCCCAGGAGGGCCCAAAAGGTCCAAGGAAGACCCAGGAGGGCCCAGGAGCCCTTACGAGGGATCGTGGCCCTGGGAGCGCTGACGTAGCGTAATTTACGAGGGATCGTGGCCCTGGGAGCGCGGGTGTAGTGTAATTTTGAAAAAAAAAAAAAAAAAAAAAAAAAATGCGTTTCGTGCGTGCCCGCTCGAGGAAAGTGCGCCCCCTATCTCGGATCCTCTATAAAAAACTACGTCCGCAGACCACCGTTTTCCTTTCGTAAAAAATAAAATGCGGAGCGTTTTTGGCAGAACCCTCGGCAAATAACGGGGTCTGGAGCCTCGACCGCGACGCGGAAAAGCGCACCGCGCGCAGGAATTCCGAGGATGTCTCGCGCGTGCCGCGTCCCGCGCGCAGGAATTTTGAGGATGTCTCGACTATTTCGTGCGTTTTGCCATGATTGTTTTGGATTTTGACGGGATGTCTCGCGCGAAACGCTTGGTTTTCATAATTTGTTGAGGATGTGTCGAGCGAAACGCTGGCTTTGCAAAATTAGAGGATGTCTCGAGCGGGGGCCTCGTGGGGGGGCCAGAATTCAGAGGATGTCTCATGCGAAATGCTTGTTTTCACGTCCCGCTCGCAAGAATTCCGAGGATGTCTCGCGCGTGCCGCGTCCCGCGCGCAGGAATTTTGAGGATGTCTCGACTAATTCGTTTGTTTAGCGAGGATTTCTTTGAATTTTGACAGGGTGACTCCAGCGAAACGTTTGTTTTTCATAATTTGTTGAGGATGTGTCGAGCGAAACGCTGGCTTTGCAAAATTGGAGGATGTCTCGAGCGGGGGCCTCGTGGGGGGGCCAGAATTCAGAGGATGTCTCAGGCGAAATGCTTGTTTTCACGTCCCGCTCGCAGGAATTCCGAGGATGTCTCGCGCGTGTTGCGTCCCGCGCGTAGGAATTTTGAGGATGTCTCTACTAAGTCGCTTGTGTTGTTTGGCTTTCCTGGGATTTTGACAGGATGTCTCGAACGAGCGTTTGTTTTTCATAATTTGTTGAGGATGTGTCGAGCGAAACGCTGGCTTTGCAAAATTAGAGGATGTCTCGAGCGGGGGCCTCGTGGGGTGCCAGAATTCAGAGGACGTCTCAGGCGAAATGCTTGTTGCCACGTCCCGCTCGCAGGGATTCCGAGAATGTCTCGCGCGTGCCGCGTCCCGCGCGTAGGAATTCTGATGATTTTGAAAGGATGTCTCGAGCGAAGCGCTTGTCCCCAGCACGTTCCGTAGCGCGTCCCCTTGGCACGTCCCGCGGTGCGTTCCCATGGCACGTCCCTTGGCACGTCGCTTGGCGCGTCCCTTGAGACGTTCCGCGTCGCGTCCTCCTGGCATGTCCCGTTGTCCATTAGCTCTGGGGCGCTACTATGTGTTCAGGCAGCTCGAGCTTAAGATCCAGATCAGTTCGGACAGGACTCGGATGCAAAGGAGGACTCGATCCACGAGGCTATGAAGCACAATCGCGCCATGGCACATCGCAATTCAGCACGGCGCAGCACAGCACAGATTTCGGCACGGTACATCAAGATCGATACACTCAGCATTGCAACTTGGCACGTTCCTTGGCACGTTCCGTGGGGCATCCCTTGGCGAGTCCCCCTGACACGTCGCGTGGCGCGTCCCCTGGCACATCCCGTGGCACATCCATTGGCACGTTCCGTAGCGCGTCCCCTTGGCACGTCCCGCGGTGCGAACCCATGGCACGTCCCCTGGCACGTCGCCTGGCGCATCCCTTGGGACGTTTCGCGGCGCGTCCTCCTGGCATGTCCCGTTGTCCATTAGCTCTGGGGCAGCTACTATGTGTTCAGGCAGCTCGAGCTTAAGATCCAGATCAGTTCGGTCAGGACTCGGATGCAAAGGAGGACTCGATCCACGAGGCTATAGAGCACAATCGCGCCATGGCACATCGCAATTCAGCACGGCGCAGCACAGCACAGCCCTCGGCAGGGTACATCAAGATCGATACCTTCAGCATTGCATTTGCCCGTCACCCAATCAAGTGTCTTTGAAAACGCTGACATGTGTTACAGTTCTATATTCCTTTCCGGGTTCGTGGGTCGATCATGTTGAAGAATTTTGGCAGTTGCTTCTTTTCGGCATTCCGACGGCTCAATACGGCCCAAGAGGTCCCCAACATCACCCACGAGGCCTCCAAGATGGCCCCATGACGGCCCAAGAGGCCCCCAAGACGGCCCCAAGAGGGCCCAAGGGGCCTCCAAGGCTGCCAAAATGGCGTCCAAGACGGCTAAGATGGCCCCACGATGCATCCAAGACGGCCCAAGATGCACCCAAGACGGCCTAAGATGGCCTCAAGATGGCCCCTGACGGCCCAAGAGGGCCCCCTAAGAGGCCTCCAAGACGGCCCGAAAGGCGTCCAGGAGGTCTTCCAGGAGGGCACGACAAGGCCAAAATCATTGATTGTCCAGAAAGGTTGTTGAAAGATTGTGGCATTTGCTCTTCTCGGGATTCCGACGGCTCAAGACGGCGCAAGAAACCCTCAAGATCGCCCAAGAGGCCGCCAAGATGGCCCCATGACGGCGCAAACAGCCCCCCAAGACCCCAAAACGGCCCAAGAGGCCTCCAAGACGCCTAAGATGGCCTCTAAGAGCCCCTGATATGCCCCAAGAGGGCCCACCGACGGCCCAGACAGTGCAGGCCCCCAAGACGGCTTCCGACGGCGTCAGACAAGCCAGGAACGCCCTACGACTGCCAAAGAGGCCCCCAAGGAGCCTCCAAAGGCCCCCCAAAACCTTCCAAAAGGCGTCAGCCGGGCCAGGACTGCCCTAAGACGGCCAAAGAGGCCCCCAAGATGCCCCCAAAGGCCCCCAAGAGGCCCAAGGAGGCCCCCAAGAAGCATCCAAGAGGCTCCCAGGAAGCTCCCAGGAGGCCCCAAGAGTGCCCCAAGAGGCGCCCAAGAGGCCTTCTCCTCCTCCTCCTCCTCCTCCTCCTCCTCCTCCTCCTCCTCCTCCTCTTTTTTCCTCATCCTCCCCCTCCTCCCCTTCTTGCTCCCCCCTGCGTTCCCCGAAGTCTTTCCATGCAGACTCGGGGAACAACTGGCCCGATCGCTTGGCCAAGCTCTGGCCCCACTGTCGGCCACCGAGGCGCTTCTAAAGGGGCAGGGGGCGGCGGTGATTCGCCGTAGGCGTCTTCGATCCGCCGCCGCCTGTTGATTCATCACAGGGGTGCCTGGCGTGCTAGATCCTTTCGGTTTTGGTATTGGTTCTTGTTCCAAAAGAACTCCCCCTGGGGCTTCGGCCCAGCCCGCCAGGGTCCCAGAAGGTTCCCGAACATCCGTCTGTCAGTGCCTTTCTTGCTCCGAGATGGCCTACGATGGCCTCCACGACGGCCAAGATGGCCTCCACGATGCCTCAAAGACGGCCAAGATGGCCTCCAAGACGGCTAAGATGGTCCCAAGATGCACCCAAGACGGCCCCAGATGGCTGGCCTCAAGATGGTCTAAGACTGCCCAAAAGGCCTAGAAGAGGCCTCCAAGACGGCCCAAGAGCTCCAAGACGTCCTCCAAGAAGGCCAGAAATGGCAACCATCATTGATGTTCCTGATGTTTTTGAAGGATTTGAGCATTTTCTTCTCATCGGCTCTCCGACGGCCCAAGACGGCCCAAGAGGCCCCCAACATCGTCCCAAGAGCGCCCACGACGCCTCCAAGATGGCCCTATGACAGCCCAAGAGGCCCCCAAGAGGACCTCAAGAAGAGCCCAAGACGGCCCAAGATGGCCCCGAAGACGCCGAAGATGGCATCCAAGACGGCCAAGATGGCCTCCAAGATGCTCCAAGACGGCCAAGGAGGCCTCCTAGACAGCGAAGATGGCCACAAGATGCACCCAAGACGGCCCCCGATGGCCTGAAGATGGCCTTATACTGCCCAAAACGCCCGCAAGAGGCCTCCAAGACGGCCCAAGAGCTAAAGACCCCTCCAAAACGTCCTCCAGGGAGGCCCGAAAGCTCGCCCGACTCTGTGTTCCCCGAAGGCTTTCGAAACCCCCTCGGGGAACGCGTGGCCCGATCGCTTGGCCAAGCTCAAACCCAACTGTCGGCCACGCAGGCGCTTCCAACAAGGCAGGGGGCGGCGGTGATTCGCTGTAGGCGTCTTCGATACTGCCCACAGAGGCCCAGCTCAGCTCCAGCCCAAACAAAAAACGAACACACGCGCCAAAAGAACCAAATGACAACTCAGCATAATCCCCAAGACCGCCAGGGTGCTTTTACCACGTCTGCAAATCCGCTGGGAGCGTCCCCGATCGACGGCACAGGCCGAAGGCCACGAAGGCCACTGCAATATCTCATAGTCTCTACGGGGGCTTCTTGGGGGCTTCTTGCAGGCTTCCTGGGGGACTCTGGGGGCCACTTGGCAGGAACGCCAGGATGCTCCGGGGGCCACCTTGGCGCCGAGGGCGGTCGGAGGGCCGCTCGGGGGGGGCGCTTGGGGGGCCTCTTTTGGGCCTCTCGGGGCCCTCTCGAAACGCTTTTAGGCCATCACGGGCGCTTCTGGAGCCATCTTTAAGCCATCCTAGGGCCCGACGCGTGAAAACCCTTGAGTTTCGGTACTTTTTTGGGCGCTCGAAGTTCTCTCTGGTGGTCAAGGCTAAGGCAGGCTGGAGCATCATAAACCAGGACGCTTCGGCACTGCTTGTCGAGTAGACCGGGGCGGCCTCAACACCCCCCAACACCGGGGCGCGGAGCGCCCCGGGAGCGCCGCGGGAGGCAGCGCCCGGGTGCTCCCCAGTGCAGGTCCTCGGTGTCGCCAGGCTTCCCTGGCACAGCGAAGGGCTTGGCATCGTAGCGACGTCGACGTGGAGCAAAGACTGCCAACCTTGCAATCCAGACTGAGCGGACTTCGAGCCAGTCTTGTGGGGGCCAGGGCGAATCACAACTCCAGCGACCAGGTTATCTGCCCCGAGTGGCGCTGCGCGCGTTGTCTGTGAAGCAATGCGCACGTAGATCAGGGCGCGCAGGAGTCACGATGCCCGGGCCGCTGCATGCACGAGTGAACGCGCGGACGGATGACTCGTGAGCCAGCGCGCCAACCTTCCCTCCTGGAGAAGTCTCGAGACGGAATGGCCCTTGAACCCAAGCGGCTGAAGATCTGGCACTGGCGCTCGTTTCCCCCGCAAAGGGTGCCGACTGCGCACTCCTCTCCCCGCGCGCCCTGCCGGAAGCCGGGCTCCGTGGGGGCGCCGGCACTGCGGATCACAGGGCCAGGATGTTGCGGGCGCCCGCCTGGCCACCGTGCCCGCTTCCCGCGCAGCCGCCGGCGCTGCGACCGGGGCCGCCCTGGCCAGTGGCTCCATGGCCCCCAGGGCCGAAGCGCTGCTCGCCGCTGTCCCCGGAGCGCCTGCTGTCGGCGCTCCCCTCCGATCGCCTGCTGCGGGCGCTCCGCCCACGGCGGCCGACGAGCGAGCGCGCCGACCGGCCAAGCGGCGCCAGGGAGCCGTCCGACTCCGGGGCGCCTGCCAGCACGGAGATGTCATTCGGCAGGGGCGTATGGACGTTCGTGGAGGTCCAGTGCACCCCCTGGATCCACTTGGGCCTCTCGAGAACGATCTTCACCACGCGCGACGTCTCGCCCAGGCCGGCGGGCCAATCCTCGCGATCTTGTGGGGCCAGGACTAGCGTCACGCTGCTCTCGATGGCGAGGTGGAAACGATGATGATGCTCACTGAAACGGAAGCGAACTGATGCCACTTCCAGCGGCGCAGCTTCTCCCTGACTGGCACTGTTATCGGACTTGTCGACGCAGAAACGAACCCAATACTCAAAGTCTTCTCGCATTGCTGGCTGGATGCATCGCAGAAGACTCTGCTCAACCTTGCATATTTGTGCCCAAGAACTACCAGCAAGCATCTTCAAGGCACTCGTGCAGCACAGCATTGTGAACGCTGGCGTCACAACATCAAACCAAATGGCAAGCTCAGGTACAGCTGACGTCAGACCCGATCCGTCTTCGGAATTGCTGCGTTCTGTGCTCTGGTCCTCTTGCGATTGCAGCCTGCTTTGGACATCGATCGTCAGCGCAGCACTTGGCAATCCAGGCGAAACAAACTGGTCCCTCCTTGGCGAAACCGTGTCTACAAACTCCCGGAAGCCAAGTAGAAACCATTCCTTATCACCGATGCCGTTGAAACGCACGCAGAACGCCTCCACTGGCACCGAGATGCCACGGTTATCCTTCATGCTCACGTGAAAGGCCTTGCAAAACTCATCATGTGTCGTACTGGAGGTTACCTCTTGGGAGAACTTCTCGCGGTCGGCCTCCGTGGCAAGGAAAGACGACATGCTCGCTTCACCCGCGACTCGCTGAGGGCTTAACATGAGCAGGGCCGCGAGCTTCGGAGAGGGCTGTGCTAGCCTCAACTCTGCATCAAGTTCCACCACAGCGTCACATGTGCCTGCCAAGATCGACTTTGCGGCGCGCAGCTCGTTCCTAAATGAATCGCCCTCTAGACGGACAACAACCGCCTTGGAAAGAGCAGCGTTTACAACCAAAAGCCACATAGTAACACTGAACCAACCGTACAGACAATCTTCCAGTGTATACGGGTCGATGGCAGTACTGCCACTGGAATTCCCAACAAGAAAAGTCAGTGCGGCGGTCAAATAGGAAACAGTTGCAAATATCAAGTTCGCTGGAAGGTACAAGTCCAATAAGCTCAAGGCCGCACAATCAAATATGATGTGCCCTTGAAGGGTAGCAACGCTAGACGCGGTTTGCAACAATGGTGACAATGTTACCACATTTGAAAACGCAATGAGAGCGTACGAGACGTGAAGTAGCCGTGACGTCGACAGTCGTGGGGACACAGCAACTATTGCGAATATGACTCCGCACCAAGCTTCATGCACCCGCCTTGGCACAATATGCTGGCGGTCGTCTGCGATGAAATGCGACATCGGGAGGTACACGAGAATCACCACAGAAGCGATACCACAAAATGCACGCGCAATCTCAACCCTGACGGCTCGCTTGTGCACTTCAACTTGGCATTCCGCGCCACTACCCTGCCAAAAGAAGCCCTTGAACCCTTTGATAATGCGAACACACGAAACGAACAATCGCAAAACGTTCAATGCCAAACCACAACCGTTCATCCAAATTGTTCGAGCATAACGGCATGTAACCAGGGCATAACAGACGACAATGCAAAGAAGCTCCGCTTCAACGACAACCTGGGATAAATCAATGACGCGCATCACTGCGATAATACCGGCACTTTGCCCAGTAGGGGACGTTAGCCTGCCCGCCCTGCGTCAAACCAATGTGCCTTGATCTTGAGCAGCAATTGCTTGAGCCAAAATGGCTACGGATGGCACTGGGGCGCTCTTGGGGGCCTGTCGGAACCGCCTCGGATGCCCGTGGGACAATAAAAACGAATCTGCCAGAAATATGCGTTTTCCTATGGGAGTGGGGCGATGTTTGCCGCTCGGGGCCCTCGAGAGGGTTCTCTTGGAGCCATCTTGGGGCGTCTTGGGTGCCTCTTGGGCCGCCTTGAGGCCATTTTTGGCCGTTCTGGAACAGCCTGGAAGCCACCTGGGGCGTGCAGAACTTCTACCGTGGGTCCCGGGGATTTAGGGGAAGACTCTGGGGAGGCTCCTTGGACGCCCCAAGGACGCTGCCAGAGCCGAGGGGGCACTTAGTGTACCCTGGTGCCCCTGATGTGCTGCGGGCCAAGGGCCTCCCGGACCGGGCTTCTGATATATGAGGGGGAGAGGAGAGAGAAGAGAGATGTGTGTGTGTGTGTGCGCACATCGATTGCATAACATATTGTGCAAATCCTGGTCTGTCCCCATACGCAACATCCGAGCAACATTGCTGACGTGTGCGCATGTCAAGAAGTCTGTGTGCATGTGTAAATATAGATATAGACATTTAGATCTATCGAAGCACCTAGATGAGGCATGCTAATGTACATTCCACTGTGCTGATTTGAATGAACTTCGGGAGCAATGCGAATCATGCCGCTCAGACCCGAAACAACAATGGCTTTACACACATGTGTCGGCCTGGCCTGCCACATACACGCGGTACTGTACTGCACTGCACAAACGTATTGGCAAATCAGATCGACAGCCGGTGTCGGCCTAGCAGAAAGGACTCCTCCCGCAGACCCATGGGAACATGAGGCGACACTCTCACATGCCTTGCTATCATTACCACCACGCTTGTTGCAGAACCCTCCCCTACCAGGTGGAGGGCGGCAACCACGCAAATACGTCGAACCTGGTCAGGCCCACCGTGGCCCCATGTGCCATGCTGGCCTGGTCAAGAGGGCGTGCACATTGACCCTGGGCACACGGCGGGCCTGGATGAGCACGACGGTGCAAGTCGGAACAGGGCGAACTGAGACAACTGCAGCTCGCAATCGGTCCCCAGACCCCTCCCGGGATCCAGACGCACCAGTTTTCCGAGCTGCGTCCAGCCGTGGCGACGAGGGGGGGCCCCCGAAGGCCAACTACCGCTGTCTCACTGCCACCCCCCCCACCCGCTCTGAGTAAGGCTGCGCCGTCGCCGCCCTCTGGACCGTCGGGCCGAAGTGCACGCCTGCCTGGAGCAGAGGACGGCCCTTTTGTGGCAAGCCCTCTCGCGCGCCAACCAGGGCCAGGGCCTGCCGCCCGGCATCGCCGGCGAACGAACGGAAAAAAGCTGGGAGGAGGCCGCACGGAGCGGGGGGCCGCACCTCGGCCACCGATGTGCAGCAGGCCCCCCCCTGGCGCAGTGCCAGCGGGGGTCAGGGCTCGACCTGAGCAGTGGTTCTCGTGTCCGTTTTTTCGTTGTCCCTCGCTTTCTCTTCGATCCGCCTTCACCGCAAGACGAAGCCGAAACGAAACACGACCCACAAAATCGCCCAAGCACCCTGAGGCCACCAAACGAGCGTCCTAAGGTTCTCCGCCGTTCGCGCTCGCTCTGGGCCCTCCACGGGCCACGGGACGCTTAGAAAACTCCTCTGGGGGGCAGACCTCGTCCCGGGGGGAAGGCCCTGGGGTCCGGGACCCGTCTCCCAGGGGACGAACTGGCGACCCCCCGTAGTGGTGACCCCCTTGGCACTGCCCGAGCGCCCCGAACGGTGGGGCTGGGGCTGTTTGGGTCCTGTCACGCCACAGGCCAGGGGGGCAAAGAAGTGGTCCAGCAGGCCCGGGCCGGGCCTGGAGAACTGGTGCACGACGCGTCGGCAGATCGTGTGGTTCGACTGCCGATGTGCGTGGCCAGGTTTCTGTGTACTGGTTTTTAGATTGCCCCCTGGACCGTAGCCAGGCGGCAGGACCATAATCGAGTATCGCTTAACCGATCCTCATCCCTAGCGGCGTGGCCTGGGCCCCGCAGGCCGATTCACCCCCCCAGATGGGGACGTAGGCCGTTCCCTTCGGGTTTCGAGGGGTGTATCCCAACTGGGGGGGGTAATTTGGTGGGGGTCTCCAAGGGGATGGGGATGGGGATGGGGATCGGACAAACGATACTGATTTCTAGAGTGCCCCCTGGACCGCGGTGGCAGGAGCATCATTGGAGCGTGGCGGCGCTCAGCTCCACCACGGGTCGAGGCCGGTGCGGAAGTCCTGCTCGGGCCACGGGGCCACTGCGATGTCGCCGCTCTCCAACACCGAGGTGTGCGCGAGCGCCAGCGACAGGGGCGCGGGGCCGCGGACGACCTTTAATGAGCCAGTTTTCCACCACCATCATGGGTTACGCGAGGAAAGGAGGAGGAGGAGGAGGAGGAGGAGGAGGAGGAGGAGGAGGAGGAGGAGGAGGAGGAGGACGGAGAGGAGGACGGAGGAGGACGGAGAGGAGGAGGAGGAGGAGGAGGGGGAGGAGGAGGAGAGGAGGAGGAGGGAGGAGGAGGAGGGAGGAGGAGAGGAGGAGGAGGAGGAGGAGGACCCCCTCCCCCTCCAACTTTTGGTGGTGGTGGTGGTGGAAAACACGCCCATCGACCTTGCCGTTCTCGTCGTACTGGGAGCCGTGGCAGGGGCAGCAGAACTTGTTGGCGGAGCGGACCCACGGCACGACGCAGCCCAGGTGGGTGCAGGTGGCGTTGATGGCGAAGTCCTTGATGCCGTCCGGCGTGGAGATGAGGTAGTAGGCGTCACCTGGGGAAACCAAAAGGCACCCATACTGCTACTCCCCGGACCTCTCCTGGGGCGCGTTCCGACCAGGATTTCGCAACGAATCCAGCGGCGGTGACGAGGACCGCCCAGGAGGCCCGAAGAGGGGAAAAAGCGGTGGCAGGGGCCGAGGTACGGGCATCTCTTCTCCTCCCCTGCTCACCCTTGAGCCCCTGCACCAGCTCGCGGTCGTTGTCCTTGTGGCCGGCGACCCACTTCTTCAGCGGGACGGCCGCGCCGTTGATGTCGCCCACCGGCGAGGCGCCGCCTCCGCCGCCGCCCAGCTTGGGGAAGAAGTCCGCCACCGTGCACTTCGAGGCACGGGTCGGAGAGGTCCACGGGTGCCCGGATGTCTCTGTCCCGAGTCATGGATGTTGAACAACACCGAGGTCGGGGCCCACCAAGGGGGGGGGGACCCTGAGGGGGGGGGAGCTCGATCCGCTGGTGCATCGAATTTCCGAAAAAGGATGTCCCCCGCGCGCCCCGATTGTCGACGCCTTTCGGGTTCCGGCGGTGGCCAGAGAACTCGTTTTGCATAGTTGTTCTGCGGTTCGATGCGCCAACGGACTGAACTCCATCCCCCCCCTTTGCGAGGTTCCGACAAGGGTCCACAACTACAAAGTTCTGGGAATTGCTGACCTTGCATCAGCACAGCGTCACCCTGCGAATGGGCCCCAAACCATGTGCAACAGATGGCAGGGCTCCAATTATCATGGCGCCGCCCTGCGAATGGGCCTCAAGCAGCTTGCGAGGCTAACTTGGTCTGACTAGCTGGGCGCCGCCTTGCTGACTGGACTTTAACTATGCCCCCGCAGCTTGCTTGGCTCCCATTCGCACGGTGCCGCCCTGCTACTTGGCCTCGAATCACGGGGAGGTTCTCTGAACGGTCCACGAGGGCTCCGAGACGGCCCAAGACCGCCCCAGGACGCTGCAAGATAGCCCACGATCTCAGCATGTTGGCGGGTTGGGCCGAAGGCAACTACATAGAACGCGTACCCTCCGAGGACTACCAGCGCTGGCACGGCGCACACAGCCACGACGATGAGGTTCATCAACACGCGCCTCTGCATGTCGGGAACGAAGCCCGTGTACTCGCCCGAGCCGGAGTTCAGAGCCACCGCCGATTGCACGCGACCGGCAGCAGTGCCGATGCGGGCGCTCGGAGCCACGAACGCTTGCGAGGCCGCCCAAACGCCAGCGAGAAGCGCCAGGACCGCAAGGGCTGCGGCGCGGCTGTCGCGAACCATGGCCCTGCAGGGGCTGAAGCGGCGAAGAAGCTGAGACCAAGCTAGATATCTCGTTTGCCTCTTGAACAAAGAACGCCCGCGGAACGGCAACAAACGCCTTTCATGCGCATTCTCATACCACTCGGCATGAGAACAGGTGCGCAGCAAGGTACTATAGCAATCGCACTACCATCCAGGACATGGGACCCAAGCAACACCACAGGTGTCAGAACTAACCGCAAGAAACTGACCACTAGAATACCATGAACATAGACCTCTTTCGGTCCGTACCGTCGGCATTGCACCCACGTGCCACGTGGGAGAGAGAACAAGTTTCGAGCGAACGCACAATTTGGCTGACTGAGACTTGAGAGGCGGCCCAATAGTATCGAACATCCCCCCGACGCTATACGCGTTGTCACCGTGACAAGCTTTATGATCAGGCGAGTCAGCGTTATGGCCAAGTGTGCGGTGGCTCGAAATCTCACGCAAACCAGGCTGAGCGCAAGTGTATCCACCAAAGTGTGGTTCTGCAGGCCCGCGAGAGGACAAGCGAACGTTGGAAAGGAAGCCTCCCCGAGCCCGCGAATACAATCATCTGAGATGCTCCTCGGGTGAGGTCGAAGCCATTGTGATTCGAAGAGGCCCTGCGGCAGGAGCACCCCAGAACCACAGAAAGCCCTACCGGGCGCTCCCTGAAGTCCCCCCCTCCCTGCTCACCCCGCCTTCTTTTTCCTCCTCGTTCGGGCAAGGCGTTCGCACCTACACTCACCTGCCCGAGAGCAACGCTTGGGACGGAAACAAGAGAAGAGAGGATGGAGCATAAACAACCCACCCCTGAACTTCCAACAATCGGCCGCCGATCGAACGCAGCAGAATGAGCCAGACTGGATGGCCGCCCGAGAGGCGCGAGCAGACGCAGATACCATCCAGAAGTGTTGCATGGCGTGTCGCGGCGGCTGCCCTGGCGACACGCAGTGCCCTGAAAGCTGATAACGTTTTCGCTCCGCTCTGCGGGGAGGAAGGTCGTGGACATCTCGAAACGTTCACGCTTCGGCATGGGGGCGTGGATAACCGCAATAGGTCATTCAAAATCCCCAGAATCATGGACAAACAGCTCCTCTTGTCGCGGGCTAAGTGAGGGTTGCCGACATCCAGCGCGAATTGGTGAATGACTATTTCGCCGCCGCCGTCGTCGTTGCTGCCGCCGCCGCCGTCGTCGTTTCCATCGTCGTACCCCCCCATGCTAAGCACCCAAATACCCAGCATCTCGATTTTGTTCAGGACACGGGCCCCCGACCTCTCGACCACGTCCCCCGGACCGCTTTTGCATCCCGAGTCGTTTTTGACGGTCCTGGGGCCCAGTAAGGGCCCTCAGATGATGGGCCTGCTTTCCACCACCAACCACCACCACTATACGTTGAAAGGGAAGGATATGGAGGACGAGGAGGAGGAGGAGGAGGAGGCGGAGGAGGAGGAGGGGGAGGAGGACCCCCTCCCCCTCCAACTTATGGTGGTGGTGGTGGTGGAAAACAAGCCCATCATCAGAGGCCGAAAACTACCAAGAACCTCCGTCTCGTTGATTTTTCCGTGACGCCCGATGGCTGTGCAGAGAGCCTCTCCCAGCCGCAAGGGGCAAAGGAGCCACAGCCGTCGTGCGCAACACAGGGAGGGCCGTGCAAGGAGTCAGAGGGGATTATCCAGCCTCGCCGAGCCTCGGCCACTGCGGGCTTCTCCGACCTGGATCTAGGGAACGGCACGAAGGCCGTAGGCCTTCCCGAGCCCAAAGTGGTCCGATCCTCCTCCTCCTCCTCCTCCTCCTCCTCCTCCTCCCCCCCCTCCTCCTCCTCCTCCTCCTCCTCCTCCTACTTGTCATCCTCCTCCTACTTGTCCCCCTCCTCCTCCTCCTCCTCTCCTCCTCCTCTCCTCCTCCTCCTCTTCCTCCTACTTGTCATCCTCCTCCTACTTGTCATCCTCCTCCTACTTGTCCTCCTCCTCCTCCTCCTCCTCCTCCTCCTCTTCCTCCTCCTCCTCCTCCTTCTCCTCCTCCTCCTCCGTGCCCTCCTCGTCCTCCTCCTCCCCTCCTCATCTTCCTCGTCGTCCTCCTCCTCCTCTTCCTTGGAAGTGGTTTCTGATAGAAGGTCTTACTATGCTTGACCTCTTCTACTTGCCCTGAGCCACATCCCCCTATAGAAAGGCAGTAGCTGTAACTAGGGTGAAAGGCCATTTGAATGCTGACAGCTTTGAGCGATTGTCGAGTGACTGGTACCAAGCTAAAGGCAACCATCGGGCTGATTTCTCGGCGAAGGCGGCGGCAATGACCCCTTGCAGACCCTCTGTAAATGAGTTGTCCGAGTTTGACCTTGAGACCAGCAGTGTTAAGTCTCTGATTTTTGTAGCAAAAGCGGTTTTGCTATGGTCCCAGCTTGCACCTGCCAGACCCAGCTGAAGGCTGGGTAGGGCAGGCGCTCCCAGCGCCGCCAGTGCCGGCGCCACTGCTGGCGCCGCTGGCGCCACCGCCAGACGCCAGGCCACCGCTTGAGGCAGTGCCGCCTCCGCCAGCGCCGCAGCCGAGGTGCTGGGCGTGGCTGGCTTGGGAGTTGTAATCCCCTCCCCCGCCTCCGGGGGGGGGCTCCTGAAAGGCGTCCCCGCAATCTTCCAGATTTTTCTGGGGACGCACCTCCGCCCCCTTCCCCTGATGTCTGGGAAGGCTATTGGTCGCGCCCCTTGCCCGAGGAGCTGAGGGGCCCCCAATTGAAATGGATTCGCGGCAAATGGGCCGCCCTGCCCGAACCTGCTCCGGACTGCCTCGGATTCAACTCCGTGGTCAGCGCCCTGGTGCAGGAGACCCAGGGCCATAAAATTCATGTCACAGGCACTCCTGATAGAGTGACGCTGTTCTACTGCATGAACTGTGGCAGTGTCAGCGGGGAGTGAGACTAGGGGGTCTTTTTTTGTTGTTTTTCCCGGAAAGGGCTCAAGCCCAGGGTTCTCTTTTAGAGGTTTACCCCCGGTGTCGACGGCTGTAGGGCCGGCGAAATTATTCTGCGATAAATTACGTGCGGGACTAGGGCCGGCGGAATTATTTTTGAGGATGTCTCGAACGAAAAGCTTGTTTTTCAGAATTTGTTGAGGATGTCTCGAGCGAAACGCTGGTTTTGTAGAGTTGGGGATGTCTCGAGCGAAACACTTGGTTTCAGAATTTGTTGAGGATGTCTCAAGCGAAACGCTGGTTTTGCAGAGCCGACCGCGACACGGAAAAGCGCTCCTCGCGCAGGAATTCCGAGGATGTCTCGCGCGTGCCGCGTCCCGCGCGCAGGAATTTTGATTTCTTGGGGTTTTGACAGGATTTCTTGAGCGAAACGCTTGATTTTCATAATTTGTTGAGGATGTCTCGAGCGAAACGCTGGTTTTGCAAAATTGGGGGATGTCTCAAGCGGGGGCCTCGTGGGGGGCCAGAATTCAGAGGATGTCTCAGGCGAAATGCTTGTTTTCGTGTCCCGCTCGCAGGAATTCCGAGGATGTCTCGCGCGTGCCGCGTCCCGCGCGTAGGAATTCGGATGATTTTGATAGGATGTCTCGAGCGAAACGCTTGTCCCCAGCACGTTCAGTAGCGCGTCCCCTTGGCACGTCCCGCGGTGCGACCCCATGGCACGTCCCCTGGCACGTCGCCTGGCGCATCCCTTGGGACGTTTCGCGGCGCGTCCTCCTGGCATGTTCCCCTGTCATTAGCTCTGGGGCAGCTACTATGTGTTCAGGCAGCTCGAGCTTAAGATCCAGATCAGTTCGGTCAGGACTCGGATGCAAAGGAGGACTCGATCCACGACGCTATAGAGCACAATCGCGGCATGGCACATCGCAATTCAGCACGGTGCAGCACAGCACAGATTTCGGCACGGTACATCAAGATCGATACACTCAGCATTGCAACTTGGCACGTTCCTTGGCACGTTCCGTGGGGCGTCCTTGGCGAGTCCCCCTGGCACGTCGCGTGGCGCGTCCCCTGGCACATTCCGTGGCACATCCATTGGCACGTTCCGTAGCGCGTCCCTTTGGCACGTCCTACGGTGCGACCCCATGGCGCGTCCCCTGGCACGTCGCCTGGCGCATCCCTTGGGACGTTTCGCGGCGCGTCCTCCTGGCATGTTCCCCTGTCCATTAGCTCTGGGGCAGCTACTATGTGTTCAGGCAGCTCGAGCTTAAGATCCAGATCAGTTCGGTCAGGACTCGGATGCAAAGGAGGACTCGATCCACGACGCCATAGAGCACAGTCGCGCCATGGCACATCGCAATTCAGCACGGCGCAGCGCAGCACAGCCCTCGGCAAGGTACATCAAGATCGATACACTCAGCATTGCATTTGCCCGTCACCCAATCAGGTGTCTTTGAAAACGCTGCCATGTGTTACAGTTCTATATTCCTTTCCGGGTTCGTGGGTCGATCATGTTCCGGAAAGGGCGTAGGCCAGGGTTCTGTTTAGCTGTTTACCCCCGGACCTGACTTGAAGTGGGCCGGCGGAATTATTCCGTGATAAATAGAGGTCGAGGTGGGCTGGCGGAATTATTTTTGAGGATGTCCCTAGCGAAACGCTTGTTTTTCAGAATGTGTTGAGGATGTCTCGAGCGAAACGCTGGTTTTGCAACAATTGGAGGATGTCTCGATCCAGTGCCTCGTGGGGGGCCAGAATTCAAAGGATGTCTCAGGCAAAATGCGTGTTTTCGTGTCCCGCTGGCAGGAATTCCGAGGATGTCTCGCGCGTGCCGCGTCCCGCGCGCAGGAATTTCAAGGATGTCTAAACTAATTCGTTTGTTTTGCCAGGAAGTCCTTGGATTTTGACAGGATGTCTCGAGCGAAACGCTTGTCCCCAGCACGTTCCGTAGCGCGTCCCCTTGGCACGTCCCGCGGTGCGTGTCCTCCTGGCATGTCCCCCTGTCAATTAGCTCTGGGGCAGCTACTATGTGTTCAGGCAGCTCGAGCTTAAGATCCAGATCAGTTCGGTCAGGACTCGGATGCAAAGGAGGACTCGATCCACGACGCTATAGAGCACAATCGCGCCATGGCACATCGCAATTCAGCACGGCGCAGCACAGCACAGATTTCGGCACGGTACATCAAGATCGATACACTCAGCATTGCAACTTGGCACGTCCCTTGGCACGTTCCGTGGGGCGTCCCTTGGCGAGTCCCCCTGGCACGTCGCGTGGCGCGTCCCCTGGCACATCCCGTGGCACATCCATTGGCACGTTCCGTAGCGCGTCCCCTTGGCACGTCCGCGGTGCGACCCCATGGCACGTCCCCTGGCACGTCGCCTGGCGCATCCCTTGGGACGTTTCGCGGCGCGTCCTCCTGGCATGTTCCCCTGTCCATTAGCTCTGGGGCAGCTACTATGTGTTCAGGCAGCTCGAGCTTAAGATCCAGATCAGTTCGGTCAGGACTCGGATGCAAAGGAGGACTCGATCCACGACGCTATAGAGCACACTCGCGCCACGTCACATCGCAATTCAGCACGGTGCAGCACAGCACAGCCCTCGGCAGGGTACATCAAGATCGATACACTCAGCATTGCATTTGCCCGTCACCCAATCAGGTGTCTTTGAAAACGCTGCCATGTGTTACAGTTCTATATTCCTTTCCGGGTTCGTGGGTCGATCATGTTGTTTTTTCCCGGAAAGGGCGCAGGACCAGGGTTCTCTTTTAGTAGGAAAACCTGCCCCTGGTGCCTCAACTGAGGTGGGCCGGCGGATTGAAAATTGAGGACGTCTCAGGCGAAACGCTTGTTCTTGAAATCTCGCTCGATAAATCACAGGGTGCGGGCCACTCTTTCGTGTGTTGAAGATGTCTCCCACCCCAGCAAGACCATCACCCAGCGCGACCAAATCCCAGCACGACCACGCCCCAGCACGACCACGCCCCAGCACGACCACCCCCCAGCACGACCACCCCCCCAGCACGACCACGCCCCAGCACGACCACCCCCCAGCACGACTACCCCCTCAGCACGACCACCCCCCAGCACGACCACCCCCCGGCACGACCACACCCCAGCACGACCACTCCCCAGCACGACCACACCGCCTTGGTTGAGTGGTTGCCTGTCGTCGTGGAATGTTGAATGGGGTGTCTCGTGGACTGTTTCGCGGGGTGTTTCGTGGAATGTTTCCAGGGAAACGTTGAAAGCGGTCGCCCGTGTCTCGTGGAATGTTTCGCGGGGTGTCTCGTGGAAGTGCCCGTCGCCCATTACGGTGTCGTGAAAACGTTTCCATGCATGCGGTTCTATATCCCTTTCCGGGTTCGTGGGTCCATCATGTTTTTGGCTCGGCCCTCTGAGTCAGGTGCATGCCGCGCGCGGAGGAGAGTCTGGACACGAACGGCCATGCCCACCCCCACTGGGAAAACTCGGCTCCGCTGGCCGACCTACCCCCTCCAGGTGGGGACTGATGCAGTCTCCTTACCATGTCCAAGCAGGGGTCGGGATGGTTCTGACGATGATGAGGAGGCCGACCCCTTCAAGGGTAATTACGCTGGCTGCGTGCGCAGCAACATGCTAGGATGCGACGTCGAATTCTTTGCCTGCAGTGCAGATTTGCACGGCGTGGAGAATCTGAGCTGCGCAGAGCTCTACTGACACACGGTATAATTATGCACATAGCCGCGGCTGCGGATAGGCTGGGTCGCGCCAGGACGGCTGGCGGCTCAGCGGAGGAGAGGCTCTTCCACATGTGTCGGCCAGAGGAGAGAGAACGGCGCACGTGCGCCGAGCCTGGCCGGGCCCCTGCTGGGCCCAGGCTCCGTGCCCACGCCCTCGGCGTGTGCACCACGCCTGGGCCCAGAACCGGCCAGCCAGCAAAGAGTGCCCTCCTGCGAGTCTGCCCCGCCCCCGCCCAGATCGATGCCCCCTCTGGACCGGCCACGGTCGCCTGTGAGGGCGCGCGCAGCCGAGCGCCGAGGCGATCCAGCAAGGCCGGCTCGCGGCTGTCGCGCGCATGGGCGCGAGGGCCTGGGGGAGGCGGAGGGCGGGCCCGACTCAGTACACCTCCACGTGGTACTTTCCGTCCTTCTTAAGCTGCTTCAGGAAGTCCTTGACGTCGATACCATCCTTCTCACAGCATGGGCCGAAGGCCTCCTCCAGGCCGGTGGCCATGCCCTTCAGGCCGCACATGTAGACGTGCGTCTTTCCGCTCTTGACCATGGGCCAGATGTCCTCGACGTACTGCTGCACCTTGTGCTGCACGTACATCGAGCCGCCGCCGGGGCGCTGCATCTCGTCGGAGATGGCGTAGTCATAGCGGAACTGGCCAGGGAATTCAGCCTGCATCGCCTTCCACTCGGCATCATACAGGAGCGACTTGGTGAACGGAACACCGAGGAAGAGCCATGCGACGCCTGTGAACTTGTTCTTCGTGGCCTTGTCGTGGAAGAGGTACCGCAGGAAGGAGCGGAACGGAGCGATGCCCGTGCCCGTGGCGAGCATCACGATGTTCTCGGAGGGATCGGCCGGGAGCAGCATCTCCGCCCCGGTGGGGCCCGTGAGCAGCACGTCGTCACCCGGCTTCAGGTCGCAGATGTGGCTGGAGCAGACGCCACGGTAGACCTTCTCTGCGTCGGGGAACTCGGGATCCGTGCCGGGCTCGACGTTGGAATACTCGCACCAGCCCTTGCCAGCCACCTCGACCACGCGCTTCACGCACAGGGACACCGTCTTCGAGGTCTCGTCGTCCCCGCAGGCCGACGACGCGATGGAGTAGAGGCGGACCTTGGCGGGTTTCTCGCCCTTCTTGTCCGGCCCGGGGGCGATGACCCCGGCGGACTGCCCCTCCAAGTACGGATACTGGCCCTTGTGGTCGATGATGACGTGGGTCGTCTCCCAGTTCACGAGCTTCGTCTTCTCGCTGATGGTCTCGTTGGAGATGCAGCTCGCCTTGTAGGGGGCCTTGGGCGCGAAGAGATTCCACGGGATCTCTTTGCCCTCCACCACGCGCACGCCCTTCTTCTTGGCCGCGGTCGCGCGCCGAGCTGCGGCCTCGCCGCGGCGCTTGCCCCCGACAGCGGCGGCCACGGCGACCACTGCGCAAGCCAGCCCTGCGTGGGGGGCGGATGCGCCTGCCAGGCCGCCGGGCGGCGCCGGGCGGTGCGCTGGCGCGGCTGCCGCGAGGGGCGCGGCCGCCGGCGCGGCGGGGGGCGCCAGCGGCGTGACCTGCGCGAAGGCGACGGCCATCAGAGCGATGCTGTGAACCTGCGTACCCGCGGCTGCAGTATGGCGAGGCAGCGGCCCGGTAAGTTTGAACACTTGAGGCAAAATGGCTACGGCGGAATGAGACTAGGGGGTCTTGGAAAGGCCTGCAGAGGCCCACCTGGGGAGCAACATTAGCAGAATCCGTAGAGGCATCCCTCCACACCTGAGGGGGTGTGCCGCGTGACGAGCTGGTGCCTATTGCTGATTTAGCAAGTGCAGTGGACTGTGATGGTTCATTGGCTTCGACTGATGGCTTGGAGGGTTAGGCTCTGGAGCGCCCTTCCCCTTTGGAGACGGGTTCGCTGGAGTCTTTCCCTTGTCGCTGCTGGTCCTAGTCTCTGCGATGCGGCGTGTCAAATCAAATCCTCCTCCTTCTCCTCCTCCTCCTCCTCCTCCTCCTCCTCCTCCTCCTCCTCCTCCTCCTCCTCCTGCTCCTCCTCCACCTCCTCCTCCCTCCTCTTCCCTCCCTCCCTCCCTCTCCTCCTCCCCTCTCCTACCCTCCCCCTACCCCTCCCCCTATTCCTCCTCCTCCTCCTCCTCCTCCTCCTCGTCGTCCTCCTCCTCCTCCCCCTCCTCCTCCTCCTCCTCCTCCTCCTCCTCCTCCCCTCCTCCTCCTCCTCCTCCTCCTCCTCCTCCTCCTCCTCCTCCTCCTCCTCCTCCTCCCTCCTCCTCCTCCTCCTCCTCCTCCTCCTCCTCCTCCTCCTCCTCCTCCTCCTCTTCCCGAGGGGGGAGGGGTGATGGCGGGAAAACAGGCGCCGTGGCGGAGGAGAGAGAGGCAGGAGACGACGCGATCTGTTCGCATCTCACCTGGTGTTCTCCATCCCCTTTCCCCCGGGACGGTTCACCGCCCTCCTGACGGGGGCTTCACTGACGGGTACTCTGGCCAACAGTCTCGCGAACCCAACCCATCCCGATGCGGGCACCGCCGCAGTGCACGAGCGACGGCCCAACGCGGCAACTCTCTGCGTGAGCTCCCGTCCGTGAGTGCCCCTTGCGGTGCCGCTGATCGGCCGGCGGGGCGCGGGGGTGCCCAGGTGCGCCGCGTCGGCGGCCACGAGCGCCGCTCCGAGGCGCGCCGTGCCCAGCGGTGGCGGCGGCGGGCCCGGGCGCGCGGGGCCCCTCGGCGCCAGCGCTGGCCCAGCCTCGCGGGGGCGCGGGCGGCATCGGGCCCCCTGAACCGGGGCATAGCGGAACGGGGGCACGGGCTTTCTTCTACATCCCGTTGAACAGGCCCCCGCTTGATGGTCCCATGTGCCCCTACACACGGGCATGGCCAAACCTGGACATCGGCGTTCCCCGTGCCTCCGTTTGCTGTCACCTCGTGTCTGGCGCCTTGACGGCAGCTTCTGCGGCCAGCGCGGGAACTCACCAAATTTCGGCGCGATCCCAGGGCATGGAACACGGATTGGCCTGGGCCTGAAGAAGGCCAAGGTCCCGGGGAACAGGTTCTGCGAGGCACGAAATGAACGAAACATCCACTCCTGAATTTTTCAACTGGAATAAATTGTAACGCGTACTCAAGAATCGTAAATCCAACCGTCGATGATCGTGCTGTCGTTCAAGATGGTGGGATGTACTAGCATATAAGTAACGATACATGTATTGAATTTCCAAACATCCATATCCCGTCGACATACATGCGTTGGACTTCAAGATGAAGGGTGACATCTACGACTTCCGCCGACCCTGTCGGCGTATGTGAGGGGTTTCTCCGTTCGACTCGTCGTCTCCGTCGTCTCCGCTCTCCCCCTCCCAGGGCTCTCCTCCTCAAGCGCGCTATCCAAAGCGAAACTAAACGACGTCGTAGTGGAGTCGAAGGGAAGCCCCCTTCCCTTTGATCCCTTCCCCGCAGGGGGGGGGGGGGGGGGGGGGGGGGGGGGGGGGGCCCCGGGCCAGATACGACGCCCGCCGGGCGCACTTTCCTCGAGCGGGCACGCACGGGATGCACTTCCTCCTCCTCCTGGTCCTCCTCCTCCTCCTCCTCCTCCTCCTCCTCCTCCTTTTCCTCCTCCTCCCCCTCCTCCTCCTCCTGCTCCTCTCCTCCTTTTCCTCCTTTTCCTCCTCCTCCTCCTCCTCCTCCTCCTCCTCCTCCTCCTCCTCCCGCAGAGGCGTCCCGGGAGCGGGCCCCGAGTCAAAATACCACCTCCCTAGGGCGCATTTTCCTCGAGCGGGCACGCCCGAGATGCACTTCTTCCTCTTCCGGGAGCACGTCCCAAGTCAGAAATATCACACTCCCGGGGCGCACTTTCTTCGAGCGGGCACACAAAGGATGCACTTCCTCCTCCTCCTCCTCCTCTTCCTCCTCCTCCTCCTCCTCCTCCTCTTCCTCCTCCTCCTCCTCCTCATCCTCCTCCTCCTCCTGCTCCTCCTCCTTCTCCTCCTCCTCCTCCTCCTCCTCCTCATCCTCCGCTTCCTCCCCGATCAGGGTCGGCGGCACCGGCCGTCAGGCCTCTCCAATACATGCGTTGGACTTCAAGATGAAGGGTGACATCTACGACTAACACATTATGCAATTATGTGGAAATGCATATTTCTACGGAGTTGAGAATGAGATCGCAGTGGGATAGATGGCCCCCCCACAAAGAAATCGGTTTCGGTGTCGTGCGCGTGTCGTGCGTGCGGGCGAGGCGAAACTGCGCGGGCGCTCGAGGACAGACCCCGCCGTCGCCAGGGCGATTCGGATGCAGTGGACCGCCCCTCTGCCCCCGGTGGGCGCGCGGTGGCCCGGGGTGTCCCGCCGTGGTGTCCTGTGGTGTCCCGTTGGTGTCCCGTCGGTGTTCCGTCGGCGGTGGGCGGGCGGTGGCTGGGGGTGTCCCGCTTTGGTAACGATAATGTAGTCGATAGCTGGATCGATAATATGGGATCGGTACAATGGGATAAATAGGGAGATCAAGAGTGAGACCGACAGTTGGGTTAATTGGCGCATACGTTTCGATGGTGAGATCGCTTGAGGAATCGATTGTGATATTGCTAGCGCGAAGATGGTGTGGTTGATCGCTGCGCGCATTGGTACTACAGCTTGCCGCTAAATCGACGACAGGATCGATCGCGCGAAATCGAAAGCGGGGACGGTAGCGACATCTCATCGCAACGCAAAATCGTCATCACGCGTCCACGCGAATTCGGGGGCGCGTTACCCGCATCGTCATCGTCACACCCATCGCAATTGCCAGCATTTGGTGTGTTTTTCCCGGAAAGGGCAAGGGCCCATGGTTCTTTTTTAGCTGGTTGACCCCCGGTTTTGACCTGAAGGAGGCCGGCGGATCTCCGCTCGATTAAGAAACAGGGTAAATTCCAATTCGGCGTGAAAAATATGCGTTTCGCGCGTGCCCGCTCGAGGAAAATCGACCCCCCAGCTCGGATCCTCGATAAATTCATGGGTCCGCGGACCCCCTTTCCTTTGTGAAAAATGGTGCGGCGCGTTTTGTGCGGATTCCGCGAAAAATAACGAGGTCTGGAGACCCGACCGCGACGCCGAAAAGCGTCCCGCGCGCAGGAATTCCGAGGATGTCTCGCGCGTGCCGCGTCCCGCTCGCGGGAATTTCGAGGATGGCTCGACTAATTCGCTTGTTTTTCTAGGATTCCTGATTAACTACCAAGCAATCGGGACCGAACCCACCGCGTCCTCCGAGGGTAGTCAGGGCTGGCTGCATCATGTGTTACGGTGTCGCTGCCATGTAATGTTATTGGCTGGTCCACAATGTGATACTGTCGTCGCGCAGTGATGCAACAAATGTGTTGTGTTGCGCGTTTTGCAGGCGTGTATCACTATAAGCGGTCCTCACGCATACTTGTGGTGAAGTAGGTCTTGCGGAATGTCTGCAGCGCCGCGCGTTGCTTGCCCAAGATCGGGGCTGACGGTGAAGGCACTTCTTATGCTAAGCTCAAGAGGGTGCGCGTTGCAAATGGGGCATGAATAACATTGCCGGCCGTCCAAACACCAAACTCGTTTTCGTTTAGGGGCGCAGTTCTACACGTTCACGGAAGAACTTCACGACGAGCCCCACACATATTCACTTATGCTCACTCTTGCGAAGAAGCCAACCGTTTTTCAGAACGCAATTCGCACGCGACACACGCCAGCACATCGAGTGTGAATGCGGACTCTGTCACAAAAACCTTCGGTGCACTCCCCCTGGAGGCCACGAGCCGCGCGAAGACTGCGCTGCCATGGTCCGGGCGGCGGCGCGCGGCCTGTGCTACGAGGGCCTTCGGTGGAGTTCCCCATGACTCCGCGAACCGCATGAAGAAAACTGCAATGGTTTGGGCGGCGGCAAGCGGCCTGTGCTTCAAAAGCCCTGTGGTGACGTTCTCTGTGGGGCCACGAACCGTGTCAGGGCGTGCTGACATAGTCCAAGTAACGCAAAGCGGCCTGTGCCACAAAAGCCTTCGGCGGGGTGCCGTATGGGACCCCGAAGTGCAAAAAGTAGAAACTGAAATAGTCTGGCCAGCGGCATGCGGCCTGCACGCGGACAAAGAACTTCGGCCGAGCTCCCTATGGGGCACAGAACTGCGTGAGGAAGGGTGCTGGATTGGATTGGGCGGCGGCAAGCAGCCAGTGCGACAGAAGCCTTCGGCGTAGCATCCTGTGGAGCCACGAGCCGCGTGAGAGAGTGCCGCAATGCTGTCGGTGGCGACGCGCGGCGCGCGCAACACAAGTTTTCGGTGTAAACCTCCATGAGCCCACGGTGCGCGCAAAAATTGCGTTGAACATGTCTGGTCGGCGGCACGCGGCCTGCGGAAAAAGAAACAATTGAAAAAATCGCCCCCCCCCCCCTGACCCCCCAAAATGATTGAGCGGGGCAGACTAATAGAATTCAGCCGCCGGAAACTGTTTTTGTTAATCGTCCGCCCACCGGCGTTTGCTTTTGCCCCTTTGGGGGAACTGATTTTCTATTCGTCCTCCTTCGCTCGCTTGATCACCCGCGGCCGCGGGGGGAGGATTGCGGAGGGGAGACGGGTTATTTAGGGAGTAGTTGAGGGAAAGGGTTTTCGAAGAGGCGCGTGATCACCCTCGTCCTTGCGGACGGCCGCCGGTCGTGCTTGCGGACGGCAGCGGCGATTGGGAGGTGGGGGATGAGAGGGAGGAGGAGGAGGAGGAGGAGGAGGAGGAGGAGGAGGAGGAGGAGGAGGAGGAGGAGGAGGAGGAGGAGGAGGAGGAGGAGAGGGGGAGGAGGAGGAAGAGAAGGAGGAAGAGGAGAAGGAGGAGGGGGAGGACGAGGAGGAGGAATCGGAGAAAAGGAGGAGGAGGAGGAGGAGGAGGAGGAGGAGGAGGAGGAGGAGAGAGGGACGAGGAGAAGGACGGAGGAGGAGGAGGAGGAGGAGGAGGGAGGAGGCTAACGAGGAGGAGGAGGGGGAAGAGGAGGAGGAGAGGAGAAGGAGGAGGACGAGGAGGAGGCGGAGGAGGAGGAGGAGGAGGAGGACGAGCTCGCCCTGCAAAATCACCCCGTCCACCCCCCTGGCCCCCGCGCCCTGGATCGCCACCCCTCTGCCTGCCCTGCCCCCCCGCTATCGCGGGGGCGAGGAGGCCCGCGAAACATTTGTTGTAATCGTCCGCCACAGTTGTTTGTTTTGTTTTTAAAATCGTTTCCCCCTATGGCACCACGAGCGGTGTGAATAAAAACCTGAAGCGGTCTGGGCGGCGGCATGCGGCCCGCGCCAAGAAGAAACTTCGGCGTGGCTTCCTTCGGGGCCACGAGCCGTGTGAATAAAGAACTCGGGTGGGCTGGGCGGCGGCACGCGGCCTGTGCTACAAAGACCTTCGGTGGAACTCCCACTGGGGCCACGAACTTCGTGAGGGAGAACTGGAATTGTCTGGGCGTTGGCAGGCGGCCTGCGCTGCAAAGGCCCTCGAAATACTATCCTATGGGGCCGCGAACCGAGCGAGGGGCGCGCTGACGTGGTCTGGACGGCGGCGCGCATCCTTTGCTACAGGAATTTTCGAACGCAACACCCTTTCTGGAGCCGCGAACCGCGCGGGGTGCGCGCTGAATTGGCATCGGGCAGAAGGGAGCGGCCCGTGCTATAGGGGCCTTCGGTGAAGCCCTATGGGGCCACGAATCGTTCGAGAGGTGCGCGGAAACTGCATTGGCGGAGACTCCTAAGCGAAGACCGACCACGCAGTAGAGGAGAGGATAGATGATGACGGACTGAAGCGGTTTGGAGGAGGAGGCGGTGGTAGAGGAGGGGGAAGGCAGGAGATGAGGCGTTCAGCGCTCCGGGTTCTCAACGAAGACCCAACAAAAAGGAGGATTAAGAAAAAAAACTACAGCCTCCAAAAGCTCCTTTACACTACTCTTCGGATGGTTCAAAAAGGCCTCCGCGTTGCTCCCAAGGCGTGCGAACGACGGCGCGAAGTCAAACGGAGTCCGCTGCAACGCAATCCCAATGCTTCCAAAACGGCTCATTGATCCCCATTGTGCGCCAGAGACTCGCCAAGATGCTCACCGAAAGAAAAAGCACGAAATCCGAATACGGCACTGCTACAAAACTTCAAAACAGCTCCACGACGGCCCACTGCAGGCCCCGCTCAGGCTCCACCAGCATCTCGCGCACCCAGTGTGGCGTGATCTGGAGGCAACATCGGTTGACTCCTCCACCCACACCCCGAACGACACTACAACTCTGGGACCCAAACAGCGCTTCGGATCCCCAGTCCCAACGGAGTCGAAGGCCCCGGGGGGCCCTGCCGAGCCCGTGCCAGGCCCTCCGGACATGTCCAAAACCACAGCCGAGGGGAGTCCGGACCCACCGCCGCGGGAGCGCCCATGGGGGCCGCGGTGGGTTCGGACTCCCCTCGGCAGTCTTCTCAGACGTGTAAAAAAACTGCGCCGAAGGGAGTCCGGACCCAACGCGGGGGGGGGGAGTCCGGACCCACCGAGGGCCCATGGGGGCCCTCGCGGAGTCTCCGATGGGCTCCTCCGCAAGCCCTCTGGCCCCCACCCCCAACCCTGCCCGCCGCCCCCGTCTCTGCCCGGCCCTCCCCCTCCTTTCTGCTCCTACGCCTCCCTCGCTGATCCTTCCTCCAACGCCGTCCGCCCGCAGTGTCAGCTCAATATAATGTAAATGAGAGGTACTGCTCGCTCAAATGCTAAAAACAACGTAGTCTGAACGCCAATCATCGGAGGCGCCTCTCGCCCGCATCATCTTTCCAATAATGATCTTGGTCATCGCTCCTTCCCATCGTGCTGGTCCATTTTTCCGTTTCTCTCCTCCTTCTGCTCCTTCAAAACAAAATAAAATGTTGCGAAAAAGCCAACCATGTCTGAACGCAATGCGGAAACTAGACAAGACCGCCCGACACATACACACAGACACACACACACACACATTCACACACACACACACACGCACACACACACACACGAGTCCGCATGCGAAATCTACCACACGGACCTTCAGTGGAACGAACGAACGAACGACGCGCTCCATCGGCCCGCAGGCCGTCCCGAGACGGGTGGCGGGTGGCGCGGTGGCGTTCCCGGGACCTTTTGTGGAGCCCCCCATGAAACCACCGACCGCGTGAAGACTGCGATGAAGTGGCATGAGCGGCGGCGAACAGCCTGCGCCGCAAAATTCTTCGGTGGAGCTCCGCATGGGCCCGCGGACCGCGCGAGGCAGCGCTGAATTGGCCGGGGCGGCGGCATGCGGCCTGCGCTTCAAATTTGGCTACTGAACACGTGAGCAATGTTGCTGAAATGGTCTGGACGGCGCAATGCGGCACGTGCCACAAACGCTTTCGGCGAGGTTTCATATGCGGCCACGAACTGCGAGGGGTGCGTGCTCAATGGTCTGGGCGGCGGCGTGCGGTCTGTGCCAGAGGACCTTTCAGTGGAGTTTCCGAATGCGGCCACATATCGTGTGAGGACAGCTGAACTGGTCTGGGCGGCGGCGCGCGGCCTGTGTCACAAGCGTCTTCGGCGGAACCCTTTAAGGCGCCACGAAACACATGACAAGCGATCTGAAATAGTCTGGGCGGCAACATGCGCCCTGTGCGACAAAACCCTTGGGGGGCTGCGTATGGGGCCGCGAGCTGTTCGATGGGCCGTGCTGCAACGGTCTGCGCGGCGGCATGCGTCCTGCGCAACAAAAAACCACTATGTAGACCCCCCCCGGGTGCGCGAATCGCGTTCTGAATGAACTGACATGGTCCAGGCGGTGGCCAACCGGCTATGCCACAAGGCATCAGGATCACTATGGGGACACGAATGGCGTGGCGGGTGCGACGAAATGGCCCGGACGCGGCGCCGTGCCTGCGCCGCGGGGGTCGCCGATGGAATTCCAAAAATATGGAGCCGCGAGCCGTGAGATGGGCGGCCTCAAATGATCTGGGCCGCGGCGTGCGGCCTGTGCTCTGCGGGATTCCGGTTGAGCTCCTCATGGGGCCACGAAACTTGCGAACGTTAATCTGGAATGGTCGGGGCGGCGGCGCGCGACCACATCGCGTTGGCAGGGTCGAACATGGGGCCGCGAACCGCGCGATGGGCGCGCTAGACTGGTCGCGGCTCTAGCGTGTGGTTTGCACCACGTAGACTTTCAAAAACAAATCGCTTGGGGACAACGAACAGCGCGCGGCGCGAAGGGCGCGCTGAAATTGCCGTGGCGCGGCCACAAAACGAAGGCAGACCACGCAATACAAAAGTAGATGGATGATGAGGAAACGACGCGGAAAGAAAAAAAAAACAGGAATTGGAGGAGGTGGAGGAGAAGAGAAGGGGAGAGGAGAGACAAACAGAAGGGATGAGGCGCAAAGCGCCGCGAATTCAAAGCGAGGACCTGACGCGCAGGAGGGCTGGGAACAAACACGAAACAACTCGAGGGCCACAGTCGACCAGCGCGCGCGCGCCGCGCGCACGCCGGGCAAACCAGCGGCACGCCAAGCACGCGAGGCGCAGCGGCCGCGCCGGGCACAGCACGCGCACGAGACGAAAATCATAAACATACAAGCCGCGCCAATCAGATAGCGGGACCACCTGCCAACGCGCGCGCACGATGCTGGCACCGCCCCTCGCTGCGAGGGGCCTCCGATCTGCGACGAGCCGTCGCGAGGCGTCCAAAGGCACACACCTCGTACTAACTGTTTCTGGACAGTGGTGTTGGTTCGGAACGGGGCCTGGCTCTGGAGGGCGAAGGCGGACACGCAATTCCCTGGCCAGCAGCGCAAGCAGTGAGAGCTGCCGAGCTCGCGCGCGCTACAAACAACGACGGCGCGTGCGGACACGTTGGCATACGTTGCTCATCTCGCTTCTGCCAGTGCCCAACAGGGAGCTCAACGCGCCCCCGTCCAGGGCCCGCCGCGGGCCACGGCCCTCGACGCCCTCCAAGGGCGCGGTGGGTTCGGTCCCGATTGGTTGGTAAGCCACACTGGGGGGTTATCCAACATGTTCTGCCCGAGCTGGAACTACGTCGCTTCACTTGTTCAGGGCACCCAGGTGAGTATCCAACACGGTGGTCCCGAGCTGGTACCACGTTGTCCCGTGTCCAGGCCACACAAGTGGGTATCTAACATGGTGGTCCCGCGATGGAGCCACGTGTTTTCACGTGTACAGACCACCCAAGTGGGTATCTAACATGGTGGTCCCGAGCTGGAACCACGTGTTTTCACGTGTCCAGGCCACCCCGAGGTATCTAACAAGGTGGTCCCGCGCTGGAACCGCGTGTTTTCACGTGTCCGCGCCACCCTGGGGGTGTATCTGACATGGTGGCCCCGCGCTGGAACCGTGTGTTTTCACGTGTCCACGCCACCTAGATCGGGGTATCTAACATGGTGGTCCTGAGCTGGAACCACGTGTTTTTACGTGTCCACGCCACCCAGGGGGTTTCCAACATGGTGGTCCCGAGCTGGAACCACGTGTTTTTACGTGTCCACGCCGCCCATGGGGTATCTAACGTGGTGGTCCCGCGCTGGAGCCACGTGTTTTTACATGCCACAACCATATGTAACACTGTGGTCCTGCGCTGGCACCGTGTGATTTCACGTGTCCAAACCACCCCTTCCGTAGCGTGTCCCCTTGGCACGTCCCGCGGTGCGTCCCCATGGCACGTCCCCTGGCACGTCGCCTGGCGCGTCCCTTGGGACGTTCCACGGCGCGTCTTCCTGGCATGTCCCCCTGACAATTAGCTCTGGGGCAGTTACGATGTGCCCAGGCAGCTCGAGCTTGGATGCACAGGAGGAGTCGATCCATAACGCTATAGCGCACAATCGTGGCACGGCACATCGCAAGTCAACACGGCGCAACACAGCACAATACTTTGCACGGTACAACAAAACCGATACATTCTGCATTGAATTTGCCCGTCGCCCGATCAGGTGTCTTTGAAGCGCCGCCATGCCTTGCATTTCTGTAGTATGTTCGTGGGTCCATCATGTTCCTCCACCCCCCAACCTCCGTATCACCCGAGAGGTGGTCGTATAGGTGTGTGTGTGCGCATGTACATATATACACATACAAATCTGTATGTATGGATACACGCGTGTCCTCCCCGTCCTCCGTTTCTTCCCTTCCCCTCCTCCCCCTCCTCCTCCTCGTCTTCCTCCTGCTCCTCCTCCTCCTCCTCCTACCCCTCCTCCTCCTCCTCCGCCTCCGCCTCCGCCTCCGCCTCCGCCTCCTCCTCCTCCTCCTCCTCCTCCTCCTCCTCCTCCTCCTCCTCCTCCTCCTCCTCCTCCTCTTTCCCTCCCCACCAACCTTCCTCCCGATCCGTCGTCGCGGTAGTCGCAGTCTTCGTCTCGAGGTGAGGTCAGAGGTGCGGTGAGAGGTGCTTGTTTTTGTCGCCGCCGTCGTTGCGCCACCCCGCGCTCGCGGAGCATCGTGCCTGTGCCTGCTGCTCCTGAGGGCTGGCCCGGCGATTCAGCTCAATGCGCGGGAGCACGCCCGTGACCTGCTCGACTCCTCGACCTCCTTCTCGGTCTGCTTGCGCCGCCCGCCCTTTCCACGCCCCAGTGACCGACCCCATCGTGGACTCCTCGGAACGCGCCTGAACTCGACCCTCACATGGCTGATGAAGACCGCAAGCGGACGGAGGTGCTGCACGTTGTGCGTCTTTGCTGCGACCGCGAAGTCGTAGACATCACCGCTGCGCGATAACTCGCGGAAGCGCTCGCATGCATTGCCAAACGCCTGACAGGGCTGCCTCGCGCGAACCACCATCGCATCGGATGGGGAAGTCGGCGCGCCGTGCAAAGATGCGCAGAAGTTGCAGAGCGCGCTCACAAGGATCCGAAGATGCTGGCCCCATCGCCTGCACGTGAACGAAGCAATGGTGTGCGAGACCCTTTGAAGAAATGAGCCATCTCTCTGGCCTTCGGCGCGTTGCAAGCAAGCCCCGCGACGCTTCCATATCTGCCCCTGGCGCAGTTGGTGGTCATGATTTTCGAGAAAAGTTTTAGAGCTGCCGCCTGCAAGCACCGATGGCCGAGTGGCTCCCCTCCTCATCCACCCCGACACGGGCGTCGGGCAGCAACCGCATCAATGCTGGCCCACTGGCCATGGGCGCCGCGCCCTTACACCCAGGAAAATCAACCATGTCCATGGGGATGACGGGGCGGTGGCAGAATCAGGCGCTCGCCACCGGCGGGACGGCGGGCCTCCGCACTCTGGCCCCGTGCTCGCCGCGGGGCATCTTCTCGCCAGGCCTCCAGACAGCGCCCTCCGACGCGTCGGCGAACGGCCGCGCCCCGGCTTTTGCCGAGGCATTCGGACCGCGCCTCGCTGCAAAGCGTAAGGCGCGCCAGGCCATAATCATTCGCCCGCGATAGTGCGATGCGAAAACAGCGAGTCGTCGGAGCCCTAAGACAGCTGCACGCAGGAGGCGAAGATGAACTTGGCCAGCTTGGCTTCACGTAGGACGGGGAGGAGTGAGAAGCTGGCACCCTTGCGTGCAAACGTGCCATGAGACGGCCGCACGTCGGAATGCGATGTGGGCGGGGCCATCGCCTCGAGCTCGCCGACGCCCGCGCCTGCAATGTCGGGGCGGCTAGCCCGCGGGCGAGCATTGCAGGGCCCCCCCTGGCAACTCCTGCCAGGCACAGCGCAGTTCGGCCCTGTCCGCCCCGCGCCACATGCGGAGCTCGCGCGGTTAGCGGCGCAGCGGGGCTAAACGCGTCGGCGGCAACGCGGCGCGGGAGGAGAACTCGCAAGGATACTCCGCGACCCGACACGGCACGCCAGCGGCATGCAGCAGATTCATCAGGCTACTCTGCGCGTCCGGGTCCGACCTGGCCGCGGCTGCCGCGCCGGCATCGGGCGCGAGGGAAGGATGTCCACGCCGCGCTGCGCCCAAAACTGCAGCCTGTCGTCGCTGGATGGTGCACTTGCGCAGTTGCAGCGGGGACTTCCAGAACAGTCGTGAGACTGTCGGGGCAGGAGCAGCGACCGCGCCGCCCAGCTCATCGCCGACCAAGCGATGGCGCCATCTGCCACGGCGGCGCGGCCTCAGCGGCGCCAGCGGCGCCCGCAGAGGCCGCGTTGCCGGTCCCGGGCAGATCTCGAACCCAGGAGCCAACGCGGCAACATGCGGAGCCATTGCGAGCAGGGGCGACGAGAAGGGAACGGGGGGCGAGGGAAGAATGCGGGGGGCGAGGAACAGGCGGGCCATAGCGACGAAGTGGCGACGAGGAAGGAACGGGGGGCGAGGAAGAAACAGGGCACGAGGAGGCCATCGCGACGCCGCTGGCGACGAGGAAAAGGCGGGGGATCAAACGACGGAGGGGCGACAAGGCATGAAATGAAGCAAGGGGGGCGGATGAGGAGTGGAGGGGGAGAAGCAGGTGGCCGGGCGGGCGAAGAGGGCGAACGGAGGGGGGCAATAAGGAAGGGGAGTGGATTACCAGGATTACCGCTCTCAGAAGGGCGATCATAATACTATCGCCTCTCTCTGACCTCCACGGGGATGGCGACGACATGGAACATCAACATGATCATGCACTTCCGCGCCTTCCAGACAGCCATGCATTCGTGCACGATCACACACGAACAGATGCTCATGCAGGTTGACAATATAAGTACACATGTCACGTATGCGCACATTAACTGCGGAACGAACTTCGCTGGATCAAATCACTGACATTCACTGCTACTTGCCGTCGTCGACAGGCGGGACGGGCGGCGGCGGCGGCGGCGGCGCTGCGGGTGCCGTCGCTGCCATGTCGGCGAAGGCCTGCCCGAGCCCACGGAGCGCGGCGGCAAGACCGCCAGGATCTCCGCCACGGGCAGCAGCAGCCAGCGGAAGGGCAGTCATCCCCCGTGGAGGCCCGAAAGCACCCGGCGCCGCACCGCCCCGCAGGGCGTCGACATCTCAAAGCAGCCGAGCCCGCGACTCGCTGGCCTCCCCTCGCTGGCGGTTGACCGCTTCGTCCAGCACCGCACGGCGCTGCACAAAAGGCCACGCACTCCGCTGCCCCTTCGTCCGATGGACCTCGGCCAGCGGGACGAAAACCTCCGCGTCAGCCCTGATTCCACTCTGCGCCGACTCGGCCCCAGGCCCCGCAGCCTCCGCGATGCACGACCCGTCCTCATCCTCCTCGGCCTGCTTCATGGCGGTCCTCGACCATCCGCGAACACGATCGCGCCACAGGAGCAGCGTATGCCCATACCCAAGGGCTCCGAGCCAGCAGCCTGCGGAATGAACGTCGGGGCGTCCTCACGCGAGCCCGCGGCAGGAGCCGAGGGCGGGCCTGCGCCAACAGGCTCGTCGTGCATCCAAGCGTCGTGGCGGGCATGTTCATCCGCTGCCTTGATGGACATGCTATGGTCCAGCCACCCGTGAGGCATCTAAACGATGCTGACCACCTCCCGCGGCGCGTCGCCGAGGCGGCGACGGTGACTACCGAGGATGCGGGCGAGCCTCTGGTGCAGCATTAAAAGCACGGCCGGACGCATCCAGCCTCCCCCGAGCTCGGCGGCGGCCTCGGGCGGGGTCGATACTGGCCATCGCCGAATGTACAGCATTGTCCACGAGCGACTTGTTGGTCTGAAGGGCGCGCTTCTTCCTGAGGCGCCTGGCCAGATTGCTCGCTCTCTGCCGAGCCCTGGCCTTCTCACGTTGTGGCGCGCGCTCGAGCGGCGATCCACCGCCCTGCAGGCCTCCCGAAGCCATCTCAAGGTTCCCTGCAGCGCCACCTCTACGCACCAGTCCGGACGCACATGAGCAAGCCGGCTCAATTACTACTGGTTTCGCCCGCTGGTGGACGACTTGACCAAAAACGGCTACGGAGGAGGAAGGGGGAGCGACGATGAAATGAGGAATGACGACGAGGGCGGGAAGGGGCAGAGGGAGGAAGACGAGGATCACGAGAAAGAGGGTGGTGCGTTCACTCGGCGTCAGCGGAGGTCGTTCGCCCCTCGGGCAGGAGGGTGATGGGGGGGCGAAGGGGGGGGGCGAGGCTGGACGGGGTGGAGAGGAAGGGAAAAAAGGGGTGGACGATGAGGATGGCACTCGTATTCGGCATCCCCCCCTCCCCAGAGCGCACCTGAACATCCGCCCCCTCCTCAGGGGGCGAATTGCCAGCTCCTTTCTATCCTCCCTCCTCATCATCCTCTTCAATCTCCTCCGCATCATCTCCCCCCCGTTCATCCTGCTCATCCACCCCGATCCCCACCTTTCTTCCGTTCGCATTCCTCCACTCGATCCCCCTCGCAAGGTTCCGCATTCTTTCCGACCGTCGCCCGCCTCTGATTTGGCGCCCCCCCCCACCGTCCCCGCGTCGGCCCGGCCCTCATCCTGCGCGCCCCATTGCCATGTGAGCCCCCCCTTGGCTTCTGTCATGCGTCGTTGCCCTCCTCCTCCTCCTCCTCCTCCTCCTCCTCGCCCCCCTCTCCCCGCAACCTCCGCCTCCAACTCCTCCGCCGTCATGCCGCTTCTGTTCAAAACAACGGCGGCGACGCCCAAGCGGCAACGACGCCTCCGCAACCTCCGCCGACACACCGTCAGCAGCGCAGCCCGCGGAGGGTCGCTGCCGCGGGCCGGAGGACCGCTGCAGCGACCCCCCGGCCTGCGGCAGCAATCCTCCGGCCTGCGGCGACGACGACACTTGCGGCGGCCATGCCGACGACGCCAGCCTTTCCGCGCAACGCCATGGCATCTCGCGCACGTGCTAGGAGAGGAATGCCGTGAACGCACAGGCGGAGGCGAAGGCGTGTCTCGACGGCCCAGACACTGAGTATCGTTTAGCCGATCCCCATCCCCAGCGGCGTGGCCTGGGCCCCACTGGCCGATTTACCCCCTAGATGGGGCTATAGGTCGTTCCCTTCAGGTTTCGAGGGGTGTATCCCCAACTGGGGGGCAATTTGGTGGGGTCTCGAAGGGTATGGGGAAGGAGATGGGGATTGGTTAAACGATACCGAGACACGCGCATTCCCTTCTGCGCGCCGTCGACAACGACGGGGACACGGCCCCAGCAGTCCCCTGGGCGCCCCTGAAGCGCGGGATATGCGCCCACAGAGGAGTTGAGAGCGAGTGGCTCAAGAGCATTCCCTCGCGACGAGATCTGCCTGCAGCAGGCGCGCGCGGGGGCGCGCCCGCCAGCGAAGTGCGGCGAGCCCCTCGACGAGACCTTCCCCGAGCCTTCCCCGACACGCCAAGTCGTGTAGTAAGCGTGACCAAAGGAGGAGTCGAACAGGGCAGGGCTGTTTAGTAAACGCCCGAAGCTGTTCAGCTCACGCAAAAAATTGTCCGGTCCGGACGGCGTTTCCTCCCTTGATTCGCGCGCCGCGCCCAGCGATGCGCGGCGCGCGACCATCTTCGCGAAGTGCGGGGTGCTGAACGCGAAAGCCCCGCACGTTCGTCGACGCGGACTGGCCGCGGGACGCCCCAGCGGCGCGCGCGCGCGCCCAAGTCACTCGAGAGCGAACGCGAGGCGGCCACCGACCACCGCAGGGCGGACTGCGCCGAGAAGGGTCACTGCCGCTACAAGGAGGACGACACCGAGGAGGGCCATCGACTGCCACTTCGCGGGCCACTCGGACCATCGAGGCCGCCACCCACGGTTGGGACGGCGACGGCATCCCGAGCCCGCGGGCCAAGAAGGCCGAACATATCACGAATGGTTGAGACATCGTGGTCCGAAAAGGCTAGGGTGAGAGCAACGCATCTGCACAGAAGCTTGTTCATTCGCAACATATTTACCCACTCTTACCTATACGTATATTCGGTTGTATGGTTCACAGCATGGCAGCTATAGAACTACCATGTGGTTAGACCATCATGCACATACATATCTAGTTGTAAAAAGCAGCATGCGTAGATACAACAATCTACTCGCGCAGCCTAGTTGTACATGCTTATCTGTAAGTGGCCAATTGTAAAAGCAAGCTATCTCGGCTGATCGGTTGCAGGAACAGGCCGCACGGCACCAGAGGCTCCTGGTCTGCCGAGCTGGGGCGGGGCACTGCGCAATGGGCCCCCTGAGACGTGCGACGTCGCGACGTTCGGCATCTACACACTTCTGCGCGGCCGCCGCCGCGGAGCGCAGCCGCCACGCGGAAGTCGCGGAAGGGTGGTGGAGGTCGAGGGGAATGCCATGAGATCCGGGCGATGCTACTGTTGTCATAAAGGGCGTTTTGCGCCAAGTTTCAAGCCCTCACAGCTCGATCCCGCTCGGACAAATACAGCAAGAAGATGGAGTCTGGGGCTCCGGTCCTGTTTCTTCGCGATGCTGATTTATGGCAACTTTACACCTCGGGGCGAGAGGGGCGGAAGGCGCGAAAGCTGGAAGGTACGCGCGGCAGGCACCGCCGCGGCGGCCGCCGCGCAGCGCGTCCGCTACTCAGAAGGCGCGGTGGGTGCGGAAGGGTGGAGTGGAGGTCGAGGGGGAGGGGACAGCCGCGAGGTGAGACGGACATCTCAGAGGGCAGGGCAGGAGGCTTCTCAGTAGGGGCGTGCCCTTGCAAATCCATGCGCCCCGCGCCCTAGAAGGAGGCAGGGAGCTTCTCAGAAGCACACCCACCTCACCTTGATCCCTTCTGCGCGCCGCCGAATAATAGATGCCTGCGGGAATCTATGCTTGGAAATCGGCAGCGCTTGGATTTGCGAGATCGGGGAACTTGAAGGTGTCCGGCCCCCTCAGAGCCCCAGATATGGCCGAGATCCGCGCTCCCTCCCATACAAGAACCGATCCGGGCACCCAGTTGGGCGACACAACTCGGCGGATCTTGCCGCCAGCCCCCACGGACGCACGACGAGAAATCCTTCAATACGATCGGGGAACATGCCGCGTCGACGCTAAAATTATCAAGATGCACCTGAGCATCACGGGGAATAAGGATATAGCAACCCGCAGTTGCGGATAAGAGTGAAGGGGTGGCGGGGACGTCTGCAATCTGCGAGGCTCTGAAGAAGCCCGCCGCAAGCGCCTTTCTTTGACAACTTGTGCAGCGAGTCCGCCGCAGGCACCGATGTGCTCGCCCATAATTGCGTTGCATGGGGCATCCGCTGACGTGCAAACTTCTAGTATCCTCCTACTGCAGCAGCCGTGCACTCACGTTTGTCCACAGTGATCCTCGCGCGCTACTCCAGGACAACCAGAAAATATCATATCACTCCAGGGTCCAAGGGTTCGGAAAACTGACGCTCTGAGATTCAGCATAGGGGCATGGCCCTGAACACAGACGACCACATGGGAAAGCAGTTGCAAAAAGAAGAGAACAATAGAGAGAGGGAGAAAGAGATATGAAAAAAGTAAGAAAGAACAAGAGAGGGAGAGAGAGAGAGAAAGGGCGAGAAGATGACAAGGAGTCGTCTAGGGACTGGGCTACATGAAACGGCCAACGAAACTGGCGCGCGCGCACCTTCTACCGTGGGCCTCGGAGAGCCACCGCCCACAAGTCCACTATAAAACCGTAGCCACCTTGAATGTTTCCTCCACTACGGATTCGAAGCCAGGACGGGGACAACATCGGAACGGGATGCATCGAGGATCTCTGAGATCCATCGGTTCTGGAGGACATATCGAGCACCACGGCATTCTCAGAGCGCTCTATTGGACGCGTTGAGAACGTTCCACAACGCTCTAGAACGAGTTATCCCAGTCCTACTGGGAGGGTCGTAGCGGGTTCTAAGGGGATAGGGTGGTTATGAGTGGATGCCAAGGTGGGTTATATTTTTATAACATAGTTATCAGTGGATTACACGTGCCCCAAGTGGCCCAGAGGGTATCACTATCTGGGCTGAGTGGGCCCCGCCCACTTCGCGGAATTATCTACCCCCTCTGAAGCCACTTGGGGCATTTGTCGCCCACTTCTACTCTAGGTAGGGCAGATATAACTCACCTTGGCATCCACTGATAATCTACCGTATCTCCTTAGCAAGCCCCGCGCCCACCCCAGTAGCCCCGCCATTAGAAAGCAA
>CAUYUJ010017430.1:45000-97500 GCA_963575745.1 Prorocentrum cordatum
GCAAACACCTGAGTCGACGTCACGTACATGTCCAAACCCAGATTCCAAACTCGATGTGTAATCGCTGCAGGATGTTTGCTATGACGACATATGTTTACATGTAAGTCCGCGCGACGCCGATAGGGATGGTGCCTTGCGGTACTATTTCACTGGCTCGAGCTGCCTGAGATATGGTGCGACATATGAGGGGAGAGAGAGAGAGAGAGAGAGACATAGAGAGAGAGAGAGAGAGAGAGCGAGAGAACGAGAGACCGAGAGAACGAGAGAGAAAGAGAGGGCACCCGTGCACGCGAAACGGACGGGGTGAGCACAGAGAAGCATCACACACACAAACACACACGTAAAAAGAGAAACAGAGAGAAAAAGACAGAGAGTGATAGAAAAACAAGAAAAGGTAGAGAGAGAGAGAGAGGCACCGACAGACAGGCAGACACGGACGGACATGCGTAGAGAGAGCGAGAGAGAGCGGGGGGGGAAAGATGGATAGAGACACGGAGACGGAGACAGAAGCGGGAGACGGAGGGAGACGGTGATACACGCGATCAAGCACGCACAAGACGGGTGGGCCGCGATCGAGAGATACCGTGGGACTGCGACCTCCGGGGGGCTCTGGACGCGATGCAATGCGGAGCGATTTGGAGTCCCGAAGCGGTGCAGTGACAGACCGTGCGGTGACCTCGCAATCCCCCAAGACCTCACCGCACGGTCCGCCACCGCACGGTCTTGGGACCTCGGAGGCCCCAGTCGCCCGAGACGTCCTCGGAGAACGACCCGAGTCCCAAAACCGTGCGGTGAACCCGCATATCCCCACCGACTGACCACACGGTGTGGTCCCCACCCCGTGTGGGGGCACCCGAAGAGAGGCGCCGCGCGCCTGCGCGCTGGCGGAGCGGAGCCCGGCCACGCCACCTGAAGGGGCAGCGGCGGCGGCCCCGGCCGGGCGTAAGACCTCTGCAGGGAGGGTGGGAGGCGCGAGGGCGGGGGCCCTTGCCGAGGGGGGGGGGGGCGGGAGCGGGGAGGCGGGAGGACGGGGGCACAGGGCAAGAACAGGGACGAGCGACCGCGGGTGCGACTGCGGCGCCGGTTCGGAAGCTGTCCGTCTTCGGTGGCGACTCACAGGGGCCTCCCATGCCATCTTGTCGGTTCTTGCGAATCGACGCTAAATCGACGCTAGTCGACGCCAGATCGACGCCAATCTACGCTAACCGACGCTAAATCGGCGTTATCTCATCGACTCCCAGGCGTAATCGGCGCCAGTCGACGCTAAAGACGGAATTAAGAGTGTATACCAGGCTCCCGTGATTTGCTACCGAATGCGTCCCTCCATGCGCTGCACCAACAGAGCACCACAGTCGTCCCCGATCTTCCGCGATGCTGGCTTCTGCGTGTGCGCAGCAGGGAGCTGCGGGCATGTGCGGCTGGATTCGCATGCGGTACACTGAGGAAGCATGGGTACTGACTACGCACGCGGAGGGCCGGCGTGATTACCCGGCCAGACGGGGGCCCAGCGCTGGAGACGCCACTCCTGCAGAGGGTCCATTCCAGGCTGCCCGAACCGCACTTCCCTGGACAACGCTCCGTGAGGTTCCCGAGGAGACAACGAAGACTTCACGCAACGCTCGAAGCGCATGCTGGTGAAGCGCCGCCTGGAGGTCACGGGTAAGGAAGCGGTGAGCCGAGCAGTGACTGCCCAAACGCAGAGCCGCGTCGGGCCCACGCGGCGCCCTCTCCCCCCAAAGAAGATATGGGTGCTCAGCGATACGCTCGTCTTCCGCCTAAGGCACCTACACGCTAGGCCATCCTGGGACCCTAGGGTGGTGAATATGCCCCCCCGTCCTCGGCCAGGAAGCAGGAGAGCCCAGAATCAATCGATGAGTCGGATCGGCGATCGAGATGAATCGATTCGGCGGAAATCGGCAGCCGAGTCGGGAAAAGTCGAATCGGCGGAAATCGGCAGGCTGTTATGCCTCTCGTGAGACATTGGAATCCACATCGAAATTCGAAGCTAAATTGAATCGGAATCGGAAGCCATCGAAATCGAATCGAATCAAAGGAAAAGAGCCCTGGGAGGGCGTATACACCGCGCCAGGGTCCAGGATGGCCCGGGCTGGGCACGGCGGTCCTGTCGAGGTGCTTTCAAAGTGTCGTCTGGGACCGCCAGGACGGCCCAGTGCGGGGCCGGCGCGCGCACTCGTTCTGGCCAATCGTCTTGCTGTCGTTGTTGAATTCTCACTTCTGAAGAATAATTATTGCTGATCCCCCCTCACCGGTGCATCCTGTTTTTTCTCCATCAAAGTGTGTCCCTCGACGCTCGCACCCTGTTTTTCGACAGGGAAAGTCTTCCTGCTCAAACTGGCCCCCTGGCCCCCGGGTTACAACAACAACGGCTCCCGCCTGAGACTTCCTTACAATTTAGCCAGGACCCCCGCTCCCGCCAGAGACTTCCTCGCATTTTATTCAAGAATCGCGCTCTCGCTTGGCACTTCCTTACAATTACTCAAAAATCGCTCTCCCGGCGCTCTGGAGTCGCGCTCTCGCTGGAGACTTGCTTGCAACTTACTGAAGAATGGCCTTGCGTTGGAATTTCCTGCAATTTGCCCAAGCGCCGCGCTCCCGACACCCAGGCACCCAGGAGTCGCGCCCGTTGTGGCCCCATGTGCATGCCCTTCGTGGCCCCGCTGTCGCCATTTGTGTCCCCCTCACTGTCCTACGTGGCCCAGTTGCTACCCTCAGTGGCCCCATAGTTGCCTTCTGTGGCCCCGCATTATCTGCACTTCGTGGCCCCCGCTCGTTCGCGCTCTTCGTGGCCCCATACGCATTCCCTTCGTGTCCCCGCTGTCGCCCTTCGTGGCCTACTTCGTGCCCTTCGTGGCCCTGCTGTCGTTCTCTCTCGCTCTCGTTTTCGCTCGTCGTCGCCGTCGTCGCCGTCGCCGTCGTCTTCGACGTCGTCGTCGTCGTCGTCGTCGTCGTCGTCGTCGTCGTGGTCGGTCCCCTGTCCGTCCCTCTTGGGGTCGGGTCGACGGTCCGCGGCCGCCCCGCCGATCAGCGCTGCCGCTGGCCAGGCCGACGGTCCGCGGCCGCCCCGCCGCTTACCGGGGCTCGGCCTGCAGGGAAGAAAGCCATACCCCCCAAAAGGGGTTCGATCGAAGACGAAGAGGGCGGGTATCGAGGGATTGGGAAATACGCGTTATTGGACACTCGAGCAGATAAGGGCGAACAGTCTTAAAATTATTGTTGTTGTTGGTGGTGGTGGTGGTTGTTGTTGTGCGGGCGATAGAACGACCCAGTCTCATGTGTGGCAAACAATATGTACTACAAGCTGTGAGCTGACAGTTTCAAAACTGAGATACTGGACGAGAGAAGACAAAAGACTCGTCTTGCTTCCCAGTCTCAAGCGGTGGCAGCATCTTCGACGCTCTCCGTTCCGCGGCCGCTCCCTCCGCCCTTCAGGACGGGGAAGGCCGCGGAAGGGTCGGCGGGAATGCCTCTGCCCCCCGCGGAGGGGCGAGGCCGCTGGCCCCCCTCCCTCCCCCTCCCTGCGGTGGAGTCCGCCTGCGGCGCGCTCCACTCCGTGCTGCTCTGCTGCGGTCGGTGCCCGTGATGGCTCGGATGCCGCTCCCGCGGCTCGCTCGGTCCCTCTCCATCCGGGTGGCGAAAATCTATACACCGCCCTCCTGGCCAAGCCAGGAGGGCGTGGCGTATACACCGCTGCTGGCCAATCAGCGGTGGATATGGATAGACTTACTCGTTCTACTGTGCTTCCGCCGTAATAGCTTCAGGGGCAGCAGCAAGAGCTGCAGCGACAACGACAGAAGCCGCAGCAGCAGCAGCGTCAAGCGCAGGAGAAGCCACAGGAGGGGTGGCAGCAGGAGCATGAGTACCGCACACGGACATTATATCCGAACCCTGTGGCCCAAGACGCCCACAAGACCCCCGAAATTATATTGATGGCGTGACGGCGGAGGGGGCGTGAGTGGACATAAAGATTCGAACCCCCAAAGCACCGCCTTTACTGAGATCGGCATTGCTGTCGGGGGCGTGGGGGTGATTCATAATCTCCCTCGAATGTGCAAGGATTCGAATATATTGTCTATGGCAAGGTTTTTGTAGTTCTTGTATCTTGCTCAAAGCGACCCCTCACGAATCCAAGATCCCATGACTTGGGGGAGAAGGAGGAGGAGGTGACTGATAAGGAGGGCATGGACCAAGATGAGGGGGACGAGGAGGATGAGGGTGGGGATGAGGATGCGGAAGAGTAAGAGCAGTAGGGAGAGACAGGATGATTGAGAAGGAGCAGGATGGGCTGTCGTGGGGAGGAAGACAAAGCGGTGGAGCGTGGACGATTTCGAAGCAGGTGCGGGAGGAGTGAGTCAGAGGAGGCATGATGATGCTGATGATGATGAGGATGAGGGTGATGATGATAATACTGATGATGAGAATGTTTCAACACCCACTCGGCAACCCCGATACAAGAAAGCTTCTGGAAACGGTGTCTGGTCGCCTGGGCCACGTCGCTTGGACGCGTCACACGCTGCGGCCTCCTGGATTTCACCGAGGAGAGGAAGCACGGACGGGCTGGAAAAACTAAACCAAAGGTCAGAATCCAAAAAATCCTGCTGCCTCCTCATCTGCCTCGAAGTCTTCAGGGGGGTGATCGCCCGCTGCGGCCTCCGCAGCTAGGCTCACGCGGGCTGCTACGTCATGTTCACTCACTTCCTGTTGTTGCTGCCTCCGATCTTCCTGACTAGATTGCCCTTCGGGGCGCGGCCCTGCTTGCCGTCGGCGCCCATGCCCCTGAGGATGGTGGCGAAGGCGCGGTTGAGCGTCATCAGCTTGGATCTCGCGGGGAGGGGGAACGCGACCTCGAGGGGGTGCGTGTGGATCTCTCCCAGCTCGTGCTCCTCCTTTGCCTTTTGGAATAACTCCCTGGCCACGTCCGCGTTGATGCCTACCACTACCTGTCCGCGCAAGTCCAGGGTCAGGCGCGTCTTCTTGCCGTCAAATGTCTTGCTGTATCCACATACCTTGCACCACTCCTCGATCAAAATCGGGTCCTTCGAGACCTCTATGTGTAGCTTCAGGCGCTCGGCGAGGAACTGGAAGCCCTGGAGGTCGGGGGAGACGCCCTTGGCGAAGAAGCTCTCGATATCGCTCAGAACGCTGCCAAAAATATGTAGATGGGGGCTCCCCAGCTTGTGACCGCCTCCGATCTGCTTGACTTGCGTGTCGTAATGCTTCTGAAGGTCCACCATGTTGCATATGATCTGGGCGTCGTTGCTGAAGAACTTGGTTACCTGCATCTCGAACTCTAGGGTGCGCATCCTGCTCTCTAGCTGCCTCAGCAGCCTCTGGTCGGAGGCGGCGTTGTCGGTGTTCGCCTTCTTGCCTGGCGGGGCTCCTTCCGCGGACTCGGCGCCTCGAGCCTCCTTCTTCGGGGCGATGAGTAGTCCGCTCCACTCGGCCATGCAGCTCGCAGTCGAACTCCCAATCTGTTAACGTGATCTCGTGCTTGGGAAGCAATACTGGAAGATGCTCGAGCTGTAAATGCCAACGGAGATGTTCTGTTGAGTCAACTTGTTGATCACATATGGGGCATTCCGAGAGCATGGTTTCGTGGATCTCCAGGCCCGAGCGGGCCCGATCAGGAATACAGGAACCCTTCAGGAAGCTCGTGCGCATATGATTGCTGGCGACAGCCTTGCTTTTGAATATCGTAGAGCATGCAATGCATTGATTGTTGACTGCCATAAGCCGTGCTACGTGTCGTACTCCGTGTGTGCCCGTCTTCGTGTGCGTGAGGTGCTTGGTGAGCGCGTGCTGGGTTGCAAACGTCATTTGGCATGGTACACCATCCACCCCCAGAGCAGGACATCGATATACTCCTCCTTCCTCGTTCCCCCTCTTCTTCTCCTCCCTGTACTCCTCGATGTGCGTGCGAAAGTGTGCCCTCAAGACGGTGGGGTCTAGCTCGCCAAACTTCTCGTGCCTCAAGAGGTCAAGATGTTCCCATCTGTTTCGCTCAGGAGGTCGTCCCAATCATCACTAACTCGGAGCGCTTGGAGGTCCTCGGAGAACTGTAGAGCCCAGGGATTCGCATTGCAGTTTAAGAGGCCATTGGGGAGGATGGTAGGTTCCTTTTCGAAGCTCATGTGGCCAAACAAAGCAGCGAGCGGCTGAACAGATACTTGTGGTGCTCTAGCCATCTGCTGCATCCACTTGATGCGGCGAATTCGTAGTTCAACAAAAAGCGGGGCAACCTGCAGCTTGTGAAGAACGTACACACTAGGAATCTGGCGGACGTGATCATCGTCGTAGCTGGCCGTCCCGTTGAGCAGCACGCGGCCGTACTTGACCACCCGGGACTCGATATCGGCCAAATCGCTCTTTCGCAATGGCGTGTACTTCCGTGCCCATACTTCAAGCCCACTGAGAGCACTGTTGAGAACTTGGCACTTGAAAATATCCAGTCGTAGTCGAAATGGCGTGTCGGATGTCCAGAACTTGCGAAGCTATGCTGATAAGGATGAGGATGAGGACGATGACGACGACGATGGCAATCATGACGATGGCGTTGACGATGACGGAGATGGTGACGATGACGGTGACGATACTGGTCTGATGGTGCTAATGGTGATTGTGATGATGATTATGACGATGGTGAAGATGATGCCGCTGATGAGGGCGATGATGACTGTAATGCTGACGTTTGTGGCATCTGTAGGGCCTCCTCCTCTCCCTCGGCCCTGCCCCCACCTGCAAAACAAAATGGGGGACCGCACATGGACATTATAGTCGACACCTGTGGCCCAAGATGCCCCCCAGACCACCCGACAATTTATTAATGGCGTGACGGCGGAGGAGCGGAAAGGGCGTGACTGGACATAAATGTCCGAACCCATGACCAAAAACGTGTTTACTGAGATCAGCGTGATGTCGGGGGCGTGGGGGTGATTCAGAATCTCCCTCGAATGTGTAAGGGTTCGAATATATGGGTCATCTACTGGAAGGATAAAATCAGCAGCATCACCAGCACGACCTGCAAGCCGATAGCATCAGCCGCGACTGGTTGACTAGCACTGGCAAGTTGCAGTAAACACCGTACGGGTCGGACTTAAAGACATACGTGGTAACGCCCCGCAGCAGTAGCAACGACAATAGCAACATGAATGCCTACAAGAAAGACAAACACCATTTACCCGCATGCTCAATGCTTCCGTATGCCCGAAGCAACCATCATGCTACAATTTCCCGCCGATTGGAAGGGGGACTTCATGCCAAGGGGGATCCGACATTCTCCCACGTAGTGGCTCGGATGTCCCGCGCTAGGTCCTCTCCCGAGGCGTCGCAATCGTCTCGAAGCGTCTGGGGGGGGCCGCAAGTCTTTGGGTAGAGACCCCGTTGTATTTGGGAGAGGCCGCAGAAACTCTGGGAGAGGCCCCGGAGCGTCCGGAAGCGGCCCCGGGCGCCTGCCTCCGAAATAGAGCTCGCGAGCGAGGCCGTGTGGTTCCTGGGGGAGGCCTCCGAGCCAGCGGGAAAGGCCTCGGAGCCTCTGGCAGCGGCAGCGGAACTTCTGGGAGGGGTCTGGGGTCCTACGGCAGAGACCTTAGACAGGGTCTCTGGGGAGGCCCCTGCGGCACTGAACTGGAACGAGTCTTGAACTCAACGCAACGCCCTTCTGGCTCCGCTGCTGAGCTGTCGTGATGGCGGCCTCTGCCGCAGGCACCTGGATAACCTCCCCTCGCAACTGTCCACACGAATGTCAAAAACATAGAGTGAGAGAGAGAGAGAGAGAAGTACATACATATACATATATATATATATACATACAGAGCCAGAAAGAGAAAGAGAGAGAGAGAGACAGAGGGAGAGAGAGAGAGAGAGAAAGAGAGAGAGAGAGGGAAAGAGAGACAAAGAGAAAGAGAGACATAGAGAGGGAGAGGCCTATATATGTATAAAAAGACGAATTTGTACATACATACATGATTACATATATCTACGTATAGATCTAAATATGTGGTCACCCCCTTTCAAATGACATGCCTCTTCTTATGGTGCTCGTGATGTCTGCCTCTCTCTCTCTCTCTCTTTCTCCTTCCCTCTCCTCCTATCCTCCTCCCTCTCCTCCTCCTCCTCATCATCATCATCATCCTCCTACAACGCAAAAGGTCTTCCCCACGCGAGGAGGAGATAGGAGGAGAAGGGGGGGAGGGTAAGAGGAAGATGAGGTTGTGCACAGAAGAAACCAAAAGCACGAGGACAAACCACACAAATTAAAGAAACCAAAGGCCCAGGGCTGGAAACAAATGAAACACCAAACAAATATAAACAACCAAACGTTTCAAGACTTACCCCATCCCCGCCGCCCTCACAAAGAAAATGATGCAAGCTGCGGTTTGTTGCTTAGTTTGTTTGTTGTTTCTCTTGTTTGTGAGCCTTGTATTGGTTCCAGCCCTGTGCCTTTGGTTTCTTTAGTTTCGTTTGTTGCCCCCTTAATTTTTCACTGCCCAGGAGGCTTCGGAAGCCCACCGAAGCCCCATGAAGCCGCACGACGCTTCAGGAAGCCTTAGGAAACCACAGGAAATTTCAGGAAACCCCAGGGGGCCTCAGGATGCCCAGGGCGGCCCCAGGAGGCCCCAGGAAGCCCCAAAAGGCCCCGGGAGGCCTGGGGGCCCCAGGAAACCCCACGAGGCTCCAGGATGCTTCAGAACCCCCAGGAGGCTACAGGAAGCCTCAGACGCGTTACGGGAACCCCCAGGTGGGCCTGACGACCCGTCTGGGGCACATCGGCATGCGCCCGACGCTCCTTTCCCAACGCAGTCGGGCAAACATTGGGGTGCGTTCTCGAAGCTAGAATATCATCGAGCGCGCTGCCAACTCATCTGGGGCTCAGGAGCGCGCGCCACCGCGGCGGCGCTCGCCCCCGTCCGAGCCCGAGCCGACAGCGCTGCCTGCGTTGCGCCCGCTTTACTGGCGCGCGCAAGGCCGCCCGCTCAGTCTCCGCCGAAGAAACCCGCTACCTCCGCCTCCCCCGCGGGAGAGGGCACGCGAGGGGGCGCCGCCGCGTCGTCCTCGCCCATCAGCTGAGGGAGCCCCATGTCCAGCTGCTCGCGGGCAGGAGCAGCAGCTGCAGATCCCGAAGACGCCGCCGCGGCCTGCCGCTTGGCTGGGGGCGGGGGGCTCTCGATGTAGAGCGTGCCAGAGAGAGCCGCCAAAGTCCTGAACCTTTTCGTCTCTGTAGACTGATGCTCGCGCGTCGCGGAGACCTGCGCGCGCGCTGGGGCGGCGGTCGCTTCGGCTCTGGCCCCCTGATGGCGCTCTCCGCACAAAGGCCCGCTCCTCCTGCAGCCGCGTGTCCTTGTTCGGCGGCGGCGTGAGGTCCCCCGCCTCGATTGAACTGGATGTAGAGTCGCTTGCCCTCCGTCGCCAAGTGCCCGCCCGAGCTGCAGATCGACTTGCACTGGACGTCGGCCTCGTCAGTCCCTGGGGCGCGGCAGGGCGCGCGGGTCATAGCGTTCGCGAAGATGCCCGCGCGCTTCCTGAAGCCCAGCGCGCAAGCGCGAGTAGCCTACTCGTGGAAAACTGGCCTGACGAGGTTGAAGAAGTCCTGGGACTTGACGGGCAGCCAGCAATCATTTTTCACAGCTTCAGGGTCGCGCGCCTGGTCCGCGATGGCGCGCGGCTCGCCCTTCGCCCGCTTGGGAGCCCCCCACCGCGCCCGGCGCGCGCGCTCGAATTGGCCGGCGCCCAGCAAGGCCTCGACCATTTCCGACTGCAGCTGGTCGAGGGGGCCATCGTCCAAGGAGTCGCCCATGGCGCGAAAACCAAGCCCCCCGCGCAAGAAGTCGATCTCGGGCGTCGCGCGGGCGCGCGCGGACTCGAGGTCCAACTCGTGGGCGCGGGCGCTGCAGCGGCAGAGCGCGAAGAAGCACGACCGCCCCAGGGGCGCCCCCAAAAAATGCGGCCCCCCAGCGAGCGCGATGGAGCTCATGACGTTGAGCACCCACGGTTTGAATCTTTCCTCCGCCCTGGTGACGCGCCGCTCGGTCTCCCGCTTCGCGAGCGAGCCCTCCGCCGCAAGCCCGCCCAGCGCCTTCGCCGCCAGGGCGATGGGCCAGCCGTGGAGGGGGGCGCTTTTGCGCGGCGCCTTCGTCTGCCAGAACGACTGCTTCAGGTCGGTCGTGGAACGGGGCGCGTTCTTCCGGATGCACTCGAAGCCCGCGTGCATGTCTTCGTCTGGCAACTCGTGGAACTCGTTCACCTCTGCGCTCGTCTCGACGTCTAGCGACGAGAAAACGCACGAAACTGTTCCCCGCCAAAGCGCTCGAAGGCAAACTGCCATACCTCGACGCCCATCTTGAAGCGGGGTCGGAAAAATGGAACGAGGGCGCGGCGGCGACTGGGCCAGGTATGTCTCCTGGAAATCTGGAAATACTTTCAACAACCATGCCGCCGCACCCTCGGCATATTTTTTCTGCCCCCGAGCAGTGCGCCCAGGGGCGATGAAATCAGAGCTTCTCGACGCTCCCGAACGCCATGCTGACGATGACGGGGGCGACGCAATGCTTGATGATGGTATTCGTGCCGTCGGGGGCGTCAACGATGCACCTCCGCCGCGCCGTGCCGGTGCGGGTAGTCGGGGCAGGTGAGCGCCGCGGCGCGCGCGCGGTCGCGGCCGTCGCGGTGGATGCACTCCGCCACCACATCGAAGCAGCGGCACTCGCAGACTTATGGCATCGCACACTGCGGGGTCGCCCGACACCCGCAGCGGGCCCGCGAAGCCTGGCGCCAAGAAAAGGGGCACCAATCTCCTGAAATTGGAAGAAAATGAGCCGGAAGCACGCGGTGAACTTGTCCCGGGGCCAACCGAAAGCACACTGTTCACTGCTGAAATGCAGGGTTGGGCGGTTGGGGGTCCAACGCGAAGAAAAAAAACAACGCCAATGTCTACGCGACAAAACTAACGCTGAGCGTCCCCCCCAGCCCAGTCCTCGCCCGCGGCCAAGCGTTGAGACTGCGCTGGCCCGATCTTGCGCCACGCGGAGTCGGGCGGCGCGAGGTTGCCAGGCGTGGCGCTCGGGGGGAAGGCAGACTCGAAAGCCGGTGCCCGAGGTTTGCCCTGGGCTGGTGGCTGGGCGAGAATACCAGATCACCCTGCAGGGGCCGAGGCACTCGCGGGCGGCGACGGAGGACAGGTGGGCGGGCGGGCGAATGGTGGCTAGAGAGGCGACGGCGACGACGCGACGACGACGGCGGCGACCATACCTCATCACGCGCACCAAAAAACTGCCGAGTCTCGCGCGCACGCGCGGCACGACACATGGCAAACAAGGCGCGCCTGCGCGGTAAAACAACGGCCGCGCGCCATAGACGAAGCGCACGCCCTCGCACTCTTGCCGACGGCTGTATCTGTCGCAGCAAGAAAATATGCAATCTGATATGGAGCAGCTTCCAGCGCTTGGCCTCCTTCCAGGCGGCCTTCGCGTCGTCCTTACAGGACTGCGCCTCGTCCCGCGCGCTTTGGGCCTTCCGCGCGTGCTCGTCGGAGCGTCTCCTTTGGACAGGCCACGAAACAGAAACGCGATCTAGTGCCACGCAGAAAATGCACGACTGGGAAACACGGTGTGCCACTCGTACGTTCTGCTGTGTTGTCGAATCGTGCCGCTCCTGCGTGGTGCCAAGTTGATGTTGGGTTGTGATGTGTGTCTTTGTACATCATGGTATTGAGGGCGTCTTCTCTCGTGTTGTGCTGCTCCGTCGCTTTGCGGACCGCCGCGCGGACCTTGTCGAAGGCCGCGTGGCGGAAGGCGCCACCGGCGTCTTGGTGCGTGGCTGTTTGAGGAAAGCTTCAAGCCGTTTTCTGGCCTGATTCCCCCTGTTGGCAGTCAGTTTCCTGTCGTAGGTTTCGCTGTCTTTAGTCGGGTTGCCCATGGCCCCAACCAGCGCCGTTTAAGCCGAGCTTTGAACCTACACGCCTATGTTTGCCTGTGGCACAGGTTGCGTGTTTTTTCTTCAAGCCTACTTCGCCTTATCCTCCCCATCCTCTCCTCCTCCTTCCTCGTCCTCGTCCTCCTCTTCCTCGTCATTGTCCTGGCCCCCTCTCTCTTCCTTCATCTCCTCCCCCTCCTCTTTCTCATCCTTCTCACGAGAGGAAGGGGCACGAGCGGCAGAAGCCGGCGAGGAATACGATGAGAACGACGCCTAAGAAAAAAAACACAATGAATCAGATGAGCAAGAAGATGACTACTAAGATTGAGCAGCTCGATGCGGATAATACTAAAAGGACAGCGCGGAATACGACAACTATTATGAATAATAGTACTACGAAGCGACGAACCTGTATGCTGTCAGGGGGCGAGCATATCTCTCTCTATATATACATATACAGATACAGACATACATACATGCATGCATACATACATGAATACATGAGAGAGAAGGGAAGAGAGAGAGAGAGAGAGACAAGAACCAACAACAAAACAAAAAAAGATAACGATACACTGATACGTATACGCACGGTCTCTGACGATCACTGTGCTAATGTGGTGGTGAGGGTATGTTGGGGCCGTTGTGAAAGTCGTCTGGGCGGCCTCTTGCGTTGTCTGAGAATCGCCCTGGGCCGTCTCGGGCCCTTTGGGGTCGTTTTGAGGTTTTTCGGTGCTACCCTGGAGCGGCTTAGAGGCCATACCAGATGGTTTGGGGGCTTCCGCTGGCTTGTTAGTGCCCGTCAACAGATCCTCTTGGGGTGGCTTGGTTCCCTCTTGGGCTATCTTGGGTCCATGTTGAGCCGTCTTGGGCTCCCTGGACCGAGGCGGTCTGCCGCAACGCAGGTTTCGGTATACATACAGTCGTATACACACATATATATATACATGATTATATATAAATGTATGCGTGTATACGCACATACTAGAACCATCGCGTGCGCTTCGCGCGCGCTCATGTTCTAGCAGACCCCAGGCCTTGACGAGTTCACTGCTCCACTGAAGTAGTGGACCACAGATGGCTTGAACGGGAAATGAAGAAGCGTCCTTACACTGAACGCACTATGGGCAGTGAGAAATCCATGCGCGTCAATCTGCATTCCAGAAGGTTTCCGGGGAAGATGGTTGCGTAGGGGGCGGAGTCCAGATGAAGCGGGTTCCCAGAAGGCCTTCTCGGAACATGTGTTTGGGGGGCGTCTTGGGGAGCCTGTTGGGGCGTGCCGTCGTCGTCGTCGTCGTCCTCGTTTTCGTCGTCGTCGGTTCAAGAGAGCACTTGGGGCAACTTTGCGCGAAACAATGCGTGAAAGCCGCGAGAAGGCGATCAGTCATGTTCCCAGCCAACTTCCCAGACAGCTCTCCCGTAGCGTGATGGTACTTCGCAGCCTCCGGAGACTCTCGGGCCCATGATGAACCATGCCCCCAGAAGGCTTTCTGGGGACCTGATTTGTTGGGGTGTGTTGGGGGCATCTTGGGCGTTCCCTGGGGGCCCCTTGGGGGCCTCTTGGAGCTTCCTGGGGGCCTCTTGGGCGCCTCACGGGGTTTCGTGGGAGCCTCTTGGTGGCTTCTGGGGCCTACTGGGGGCCTCTGGGGCCAGAGACTTCGAAATATTGGTTCGCAGTCCCCCCCTCGGCCCCATCCTGGGGCGCTCTTGGGGCACACTTGGGTTGTCTGGGAAGCCTCCTGGGCCGTCTTGGGGCCCTCTTCGGGGCTTCGTGGGCCGTCTTAGAGCGATCTGAAGGGCCTCCGATGCCGTCAGGGAGCGCTGGGAATCGGGAAAAGCGGGAACGCCAAAATCCTTCAAAAACCATAGGAACATTAATGAATTTTGCCTCCCAGGGCTCTCTTGGGGAGCCTCTTGAGTCCGCCGTCCTAGAGCGTGTTGGAATCCTCGTGGGCCGTCTTGAGGGCATCTTGGGCGTCTTCGGGGCCTCTTCGGACCGTCTTGGGCCCTCTTGACCCCCTTAACCTGTCGTGGCCTGCGTTTCGGGGCAGACCCGGGCCGTCTTGGGAGCTCGGGGAACCCCCCAGAACCCCCGGGAGCGCCCGTGGAGGGTTCAGGCAGCGGCCTGCCTGCCCCCACCGCCTACTCCATTACATATATATATATATATACATATACATATACATATACATATATATATATATATATATATATAAATATATGTATATATGTATGTGTATATATATATATATATATATATATGTACTCCTCTTCCTGTATTTTTGCAAGCCCAGGGGGGGGAAGGGAACCGTGTCCCCCCCCAACAAAAATTGGATCCAAGGGATCTGGGGCTCTCGGGCTCCCTTGGACGCCCTTGGCAAAATGTCACCCGGCTTGCCGGGTCTCCACAAACGCCTTGCCAGCAGACCCAGACCGATCAGAGGGGTCGTCAGAAATGCTCAAGGGAGGCCCCAGACAGCACAAGAGCGCTCCAAGAGGAACTCCAATTGCTTCAGGACGGCCCAAAAGACCCCCAAGGCACCCCAAAAAGCTTCCCAACGGGCCTTCAAAACACAAAACCTTCGTAAAACTTACAATGTTAGCATATTCGCCTTTCGGATTTCATCAGCTTTCAAGACGGCTTCAAAGCCCCCAAGATCGCCTCAAGACGCCCCAAAAGGCCCCCAAGGAAGCTTCAAGACGGCCGAGCCGGGCCCCACGATCGCCCACGAGAGCCCCAACACAGCCCATAATGGACCCAAGAGGCCCTCCAAGGGCTCCCAGCACAGACCCAAAAGGGGCCTGGAAGGTCCCTGGAAGTGCCCAAGATGGGTCCAAAGGGGGCTCCAGTGGGCCCAAGCTCACCAAGACGGCCCAAGAAGGCGCCAAAACGGCAGGCGCCAAAACGGCCCACGCTGGCCCCGAAAACACCCCCACGATGTTTCCGAATGCCAGCATTCATTGATTTTGCTCCCATGGCATTCCACATTGTGACCCAGTCGTTGAGGGTCTCGTGGCATGCAGCGAAGATGCCCGAGGATGCCCCCAACAACTTTCACAAGATGATCGTGAGGCCTCCAGGGTTTTCCCAGAAGCCCTTGAGAGGCAATCGACTCCTACGCGCGCATTCCCTTGGATTGGCAATGCTTGGAATTATGATGCATGGCTTCACATTGCGTTGCTTTGTTTGGCACTCACTCGCATGGCTTCCCATTGCTTTGCGTTGCGCACCTTGGCAGCCCAGGCCACCAGCGGGCGCCCACGCGATTCATTGGAATGTTCTCTTCACCGGCCGGCAACTCAGGAGGAGGATGAGGAGGAGAGGAGGAGAAAGAGGATGTGGACCACGAGAACGCGAAAAAAAGAATGAAGAAACAGGACGAGGGAATTATACGCAATGGGAGTGCGGAGGACGAGTGGCGAGTATCACCCAAACAGAAGTCGAGGAGGGGGAGGAGGAAGAGGGAGTCGTGAGATCCGCTTCGCCCGGGTATGCTCACAACTCCCACCTCGGAAACGCTTTGCCTCGCAGTGGTCCCGCCATTTTCGCCTGAGACATCCTCGCAACACTGGAGTCCGAGACGCCCTGGCCTGAGGTGTTCAGGCCAATTTCGCCTGAGACAGTCTCGCAAGTCTGACTTCGGAGGTGCCCTGCACCATGGTGGTTAGCCTACTTTTGCCTGCGACTTCTCGCAACTCTGGATTTCGGGATGCCCTGAGCTGAGGTGTTCAGACCACTCTTCGCTTGAGACTGCCTCGCAAGGCTGACTTCGGAAACGCCCCGCCCCATAGTGCTCGGGCCAGCTGCGCCTAAGACATCCTCGCAACTCTGACCTCGGAGGTGCCCTACCCCAAGGTGGTCCGGCCACTTCCGCATGCGACACCCTCGCAACTCTGCGTCCGGGGATGTCCTAAGCTGCGGTGTTCTGGTCACTTTCGCCAGAGCCATCCTCGCAAGTTTCGGTTCCGAGGTGCCCTGAGCTGAGGCAATCAGACCACTGTGGCCTGAGACCTCCTCCGAACTCTGACCTCGGAGAAGCCCTGCCCCAAGGTGGTCCAGCCACTTCCGCTTTGAGACTTTCTCGCAACTCTACGTTCCAGGGCTCCTTGAGCTGAGGTGTTCGGGCCACTTTCGCTAGAAACGTTCTCGCAGCTCTGGGTTCCGAGATGCCATGCCCCATGGTATTCCGCCACTTTCGCTTGAGACATCCTCGCGTCACTGAGTTCCGGTCTGTCCTGAGCTGAGGTGTTCAGGCCGTTTTCGCTCGAGACATCCTCGCAACTCTGAGTTCCGGTATGTCCTGAGCGGAAGTGTTCAGGCCATTTTCGCTTGAGACATCCTCGAACACTGACCTCGGCGATGCATTGTCCAGTGGTAATCTGGCCATTCTCGCCTGAGACCCTCGCACCTTTCAGTTGCGAGATACCCTGAGCAACTGGTCAGGCCACTACCGCCTGAGATACGCATGTGTATGCGAGTCCATAGTGATATACATGTACATATGTATATATATATACATATGTACATGTATCTATGTATACGTATGGGCGTGCACCGACAAAGCGCGTACGAGTTGCATATGCATGTTCGTACCCTTACACACAGAAATCTATATGTACATATGTGCGCTGTATACACACATACAACAACGTAAGTATATTGTACAACCTAGACATATAGACGGAGAGTGTATGCGCGCGCGTGTATACATGCATGTGCGCATGTACGCACGCACGCATTCCGCTTGCGTGCGGAACTCAAAGGACCCAGGTGCATGGCGCACAACGCCAATGCAGTCTTGTATATATATATATACATATATATATATATATGAATGCGTGTGTTGTCGGTACTGTAGTGGAACTGGCTGGGTGAGTATCGCGATGGATCGGGACACTTAGATCTATATAGCATACGGATGCAGAGTTTCACGCACATGTGTGAATGTACAAGGCACCGAAATATGACAATATCCATAGGCGCAGAAGGAGAGAAGGTAGGCAGAGAGAGAGAGAGACACACACACAAAGGGAGAGAAAAAGCAGGAGAGAGAGAGAGAGAAGGAGGGAAAGAGCGAGAGAGAGAGAGAGAGAGAGAAAGAGCGGGAGAACATAATCAAACATAACTGACCCCCGTACGCCCTCTCTTGAGAACCCTGCCTGCGGCCCCTCCTCTCGCCCAGCTTTAGGGGTGCGGGCGCACCGCGCGGGCGTCGGGCTGCCCGGCTGCGACGGCCCCGCTGCGGGCGGCGGCGCGCCAGGCCGGGCCAGCCCGCACGCGGAGGGGCTCGCGCCTGCGGGGGCGGCCGGCCCTGGCCTGCCTGCTGGTGGGGGCAACGTGCTGTGGCAACTCGTGGAGGCCGCCCATGCCATCTTGTCGGCTCGTGCGAGTCGATGCTAGGTCGACGCTAGATCGACGCTAAATGAACGCCACATTGACGCTAGCTCATCGGCTCCCAGGCGCTCCTCGACGCTGAAGGCGGAGTGAAGAGGGTACGCCAGGCTCCCACGAGTTGCTACCCAAGCAGCGCGAGGCGGGAACCAGCTCAGATTGGGGGGTGGGCGGGGCCGTCGAGCTTGAATCGGCGGCGCTGGCAGCGAGCCCTGCTCAGAGTGGGCCGGGAGCTGCTGCCCATCTGCGCCCCCACTCTCTCCGCACCCTTAAGTCGGGCCTGTCCCCCCGCACCGACCACGACCTACTCCACACGTGGGGGTCTCCCGGTGCGCCCATCTCCCGAGGGCCCAACCACTAACCGGCTCCCCTTAACCGGGGTCCTGGCTATATCCGACAGGTGGCAACTCCGCGCGCTCGGCGGGGGCGGCCGGCCCGGGCCCTCCCTGCTGGTAGGGGAGACGTTCAGGGGGGAAGTCCAGCTACGGGCGGGGGGGGACGAGCTCGAATCTGACTACCTACCAGACCACCCTAACCCAACCCGAAGACCCGAATTTCGGCTTGGGGGGGGGGTACGGGTTCCACATTTGCTCCCTCGGTGTTCCCCGACCCCCCCCCCCCCACACTGGAAATGGAGGGCAAGTTGAGGCCTTCGGCTTGGGTTGCGGTGGTTTGCTGGGTGGTGAGAGGCGGGGCTGCCTCGCTGACGCATCGGCGACACGCCCCCGACGGCAGCTCCGCGCACGTGCCTGGGCGGGGTGGGCGACTGGGGCTCACGGCGACGACGAGTGGGCGACCGGGGGTCGACGCGGCCCTCCCCCCCCCACCACCCGTGGAGCCTGTGCCCCACGAGCGTTGCCCCTGACGCTGCCTGTCCCCAGCTTCCCAGGGCAAGCCTCTCCTCATCCTCCTCCTCCTCCTCCTCCTCCTCCTTCTCCTCCTCCTCCTCCTCCTCCCGTTCCTCCTCCCCCCCCCTGCCTGCCAGGGACTCAGAACTCCGAGAATCTGTGTTGTTCAAGTCTTGCGCTTTTCCCAGATTGCAGCCTCTCGGGGCCTGCTGGGACCGTCCTGCATCATCACTCCTCGATCATCGTTAGTGCCATCGTCTTCGTCACCGTCATCTTCACAGTGCCACGATTCGCGGCTATAACTTGACCCTAGGATGAGCTCGAGGCAGCCACAACTGCTAGCTCGGAGGTAGAACTAGGGAGCTCACTAGCTCCCTTGAAGGCTCCCAGACACGACCAAGGCCCCCTGGACCTCCCATGATATATCCGAGGGGCCCCAGTGAGGCTCCCAAAACAACCCCACTGGGCCTACGCCCTGTGAAGCCACGATTCTTCCCACTGCGCCTCGCGCCCACCACGCGAGCACGGTGGCAGGATGGGCTGTGTCACGACGCACTGTCTGCCTACACATGGCAATACAAGATCGGGCTTTTCAGCGCTGTTCAACCGATGTGTGGGAGCATCTGCTCGAAGCTCGGCGCCTCCTACCGCGGAATGCACTGCCATCGAACACGCTAAACAAATCTGACTCTACCAACCCGACGGTTTCCCAAAACTGTCATCGATTCACGGCCCTCCTCGTGAGACTGAAGCGTGCTTCATCCTGGGAGGCTCGAGTTTGGAATTGTGGAATCTGCTCTCGGACTGCGATGCGACGGTCGCAGCTGAAACGAAATTCGTGGACATACGTGACTTCGGCTCAGCGGACGCACCTTTCCATGCCCTGCCGGGTGCTGCCAGCGAGGGCAACATGTGCCTCGCAACATCATCGGATCAATGTGAACACGGAATCGCCGCCATACTGTTTGAGCTCCCGTTCCTCGCACATTGATTTCCGATATTTTGCGCGCCGTGCTTGTGGGCATATGGGAAGTAACGACTTTGCACGTTCGCCAGGGATCTCGGATTGCAGACCAGGTTGCCAACATATGTTCGAAGCACAACGACATTCAACGATCGGAGGTTGGGGGGTGAGCTCGCAGTGGAATGGAGAGCCCCCCACCAGGAAATCGGTTTCGTGTTTGTGTTCGTGTCGCGCGTGCGGGCGAGGCGAAGCTGCGTGGGCGCGCGAGAGGATTGACCCCGCCGTCGCTTGTGCGACTCGGATGCAGTGGACCGGCCCTCCATCCTGGTGGGCGCGCGGTGGCCCAGGGAATCCCGCCGTGGTGTCCTGTGGTATCCCGTTGGTGTCCCGTTGGTGTCCCGTTGGTGTCCCGTCGGTGTTCCGTCGGCGGTGGGCGGGCGGTGGCCAGGGGTGTCCAGCCTTGGAATCCATAGTGGAGTCGATAGTGAGATCGATAATGATATCGTTATAGGATGGGATAGATACTGAGATCAAAGAAGAGATCGACAGTCGGGTTGATTGTGACATTCGCTGTGCTCGCGCTGTCGGATGCGCAGGGAGGCGACGTCCTCTGGGTCGTGAAAATCTCGCGGGGACACGCGATCTGCACTGGAGCGACCACAATGGGATCGATCTCTGACCCCATTGGTATTGAGACTCGCCGTGAGGTCGACAATGGGACCGATCGAGTGGGTTAACTTATTTTCCTTTAACTTAACTCAGCTTAGCTCAACATAGCACAACTCAGTTTGTCTTAGCTTCGCCTAACTTAACCTAAGTTAGCCTAACTTAAGTTGTCTTAACTTAACTGAACTTACGTCAACTTAGTTTACCTTAAGCTAGCCTGGCCCACCTTAACTTAGCTCAACTCAACTTAACTACATTACATAACAAAGCAACGTCGTCATCACGTGTCGTCGCTAAGACGAGGGCGCGTCACCAGAAACGTCACCATCACACCCACCGCATTTGCCAACACCTGGCTCCTTACCCCCCCACCCCACCCCCTGACCTCCTCATCACCCGAAGGGTGGTCGCATGGGTCGATCTCAGATTGGGCACCACTGGGGCCACGCCTGCTCTACATCGCCCAGACGGGAGAACTTTGTGCGACGACGCCGCCATCTACGGACCCCAGACTCTTCATCGCTGCTCGCCGTGAGTATGTACAGCTGTGGCCTCGAGGACGACTGCGGCTTCATCTATCAATGGGCGGGCCTGCGTAGTAGAACACGCTTCAGCAATTGGGTTGGTAATGCACTTTGAGCATCCCCCCCATCTGAGATGGTTAGATGCTCATTCTGGGGACCTTTTCTGAGCCGATCGCTCCGCTCAAGCGTCGAAGCTGTGTCGAACGTCCGCCGACTCGAGTCGAACCTAAGTCGAGCCTGAATCGAACCTGAGTCGAACTTGATTCGAACTTGAGCCGACCTTGGTCGAACTTGAATCGAACTGGAGTCACACAGATCCATTAGGTGTGCCCCAGGAAGGTCCTCAGAACGAGTATCGAAAGATGGGGTCCCTGCCAAGTCCTCTTTGATATAGGCAAGCGGCTTAGGCGGCGAAGAGACACTGCCACATGTGATGACAAATCCTCCTTGGGGGCTCGAGCGTCATGGAAACGCCACATCTGTTTGAGGAGTTTCCGCTCGGCTCGTTCGAAGCTAGATGGCAGTGCGAATTGAAGGCGGGAGTATCACAGTGTTGTGAGCTAAAACATGGCGCGCAGCGCCCGAACCCGTACATTATCGTAGTGGACCCGGGTCCCCAAACTGGGACATCTGTTTCAAGCTGGTATCGTGCGTGACGTGCATGCGGGCGAGGCGGAGCTGTGCGAGGGCGGAACAAATCCCAGAATTGCTCGGGCAGGCTGGCATCAGATTGTTTATCCCCCTGGCCGCTGGGTGGTGTGGCCGGGGTTGTCCCGCAATTGTCTTGCAAGTATCGCTGTGGTTGTCCCGTGGTTGTTCTGTGGATGTCCAATGGTTGCCCCGTGAACCCTCCGCGGTTGTTCCGTGGTTATCCCGTGGCTGTCCTGTGGCTGTCATGTGGGTTCCTAATGGTTGTCCCATGGTTATCTTGCAATTGTCCCCATTGGTATTCAATATTGCGGTTGTCTTGCGGGTGTCCCGTTGTTTTTGTGTAAATGTCCTGCTGTTGTCTGTGGGTGATCTGGGATGCCCCACGGTTGTGCCGTGGTTGTCTCGTTGGTGTGCCGTAATTGCTCCGTTCTTGTCGTGTGATTTTCCTGTGAATGCCCTGTGGTTGTCCCACGGTTGTTCCGTGGTGGTTGGTGCTCTGTTGTCCTGTGGTTGCCCTGCGATTGTCCCGCGATCGTTTTGTGGTTGCCCCGCGATTGTTCCGTGATTGTCCAGTGGTTGTCCTGTGGTCGTCCCGTCGTTGGTCGGTGGTTTCCCCTTGAGGATGAGACCGATTGAGAACAATTAGATCGGAGGACGATTCGCAAGACTGAGAGGCAAGCTGATAGACCTGTATGTCTACACCTAGAACCGTGCATGTGTATGTATCGGTAGCGGGTTCGATTGGGATGCAAAGAGATATGTGCACACATCGAGAAACAACACCAGCATCGCTGGATGGATAGATCGCGAACCTGATCCGATGCCAGTCGCAGACCGAGGGCTGCACAGGCCCCTCCCCCCACACCTCCTGGCCACCCGAGGGGCAGTCTTCTCGGCGAGCGCTTCGTGTGCGGAACCGCCCCCCCCAGTCGGAGCATCCTCAGGCTGGCTGCTTCCCGCTCGGCTTGCTCATCGACGCTGCGCATCGAGTCGTCGTCCTGGCACTCATCGTCCGCGTCCTCGTCCGCGGCGCGCGCGCGCAGGGCGCGGCCTGCGCATGCCGTCCTCCGCGGCGGCGGCAGCGGGCCCACGCCGAGGAGGCCCCATGCTGGGACCGACGAGCCGAGGCGCGAGCGGCTCCTTGGGAACGCAGGGGGGGAACAACGAGGACAGTATCGCGCGAGGGGCTGAGGGGAGGCCTGAATAAATCTGCAACTCCCTCGTGCGTCATTGTCACGATGCTTGGCGCAAAGACCCGCTGCTGAGTTCGCCCGCCCGGTCCTGAGGGGCGGCAACGAGCCGACGGCCACGGGGTCGTTCACAGGCGGCAGGGCGCCCGGCCTTGCGAGGCACAAGTCATGTACAGAAGGGGCGTAGTGAGGGTGATACATACACATAGCCTGGCGGAGAGGCCAACCACATGCAGCTGCGAATAGCGCAAGCTATGAACCCTCTCGTCCAGGTCGTCCTGTCCCTCCCGATTCTCGCCCCTCCTGATTCTCGTACCTCTCCTCTCTTCCTCTCTTCCACCTCCTCCTCATCCTCCTCTTCTTCCTCGTTCTCCTCGTCGTCGTTGTCCTCCTGCTCCTCCTCCTTCTCCTCCTCTTTCTCCTCCTCCTCCTCCGTTTCGTCCTGTCTACATCGGTTTACCGAATTCCACGTTTACAACCAAGCGCAATACACATGACACTGTCCGCAAACCCGGGCCGTAGGCGCAGCTCCCTGAGGTGCACAGTCCGCGTGAGGTGTGTGCCGAAATGGGCGGGCCCCGTGGGGCCATCTGTAGAGCCCCGTCTGGGGCACGATCCACACGGGGGGATGGGGGCGATGGGCGGCAAGGGGGCGGCGTGCGAGAGCGGAACCCTTGGAGGGGCACTAAACTCCGGAGCGGTGTGCCGAAAGCCGTAAGTGGGGCTCCCTGTGTGACACGACACGTATGGGGGGCGTGCCGAAACGGGCGTTGGGGGGCCACGCGAACGCACTTGCTGGGGCCGTAAGTGGCGCTCCCTGAAGGGTACAAAACTTTTGAAGGGTGTGTCGATGCGGGCTGCGGCATGCGACCGCACCCACTTGGGCCGTGGGTGGAGTTCCAAATGGGGCACCAAACCTGTGAGGCGCGTTCAGAAATCTGTGGGGGCGGCATGCGAACACAACCCAGCGGGCCGTAGGTTGAGCTCCCTGTGGGGCCCGAAACGTGTGAGGTGTGTGTGTGTGCCGACTTGGGCGGCCTGCGACCGCTCTCACTGGGCAGATGGTGAAGCTCCCTGTGAAATACGACACGCTTCAGGGATGTGCCGGGATAGGCGAGGGGCGGTTTTTGAACTCACCTATTGGTGTCGTAAGTGGAGCTCCCTATGGGGAACAAAGCGTGTGAGGGGAGTGTAGGAATCTACTGGGGGGGATGGCATCCGAACTCTCCAACTGGAGCTGGAAGGCGGAGCTACCTGTGAGGGGTGTGCCGAACTGGGCGCGGGGCGGCATGCGTTCGTACCCAGTGGGGCCGTAGGTGAGATTCCCTGCGGAGCACGTCACGTGTGAGGCGTGCGTGCCGACACGGACACGCGGAGAGCAGAGGAAGGATGAGGGGTTGAAGAAGGAGAGGAGAAGCTGGTGGATCGCGGTGTTACGGATTGGAAATCAAGACCCAACTTTAGAGGGTTGGGAATGCGAATGCCTAGTGGAAGACGGCGCAGGCACTGGTGGAAGCCGTATGCACGTGTGCCCGCGGCGTGCGCTGTCTTTGTTGACGTTTCGTGCACGCCCATGGAAACACCAACTTCTCTGTCTTGGTATCTGGTCCAAGCAAACGCGCACGCAAAGGTTGCAAACCTCAATCTCGCGTACTGTTACCCACTATCACTGCCTACGCCAGAGTCCACTACACATGGGATGCGACGTAGCGCGTTGAACGAATGCAAGTCTGGCGCAATCCTCTTGTGTAATCCGTCCGCGCGTGACTGCGACATGTGCTGCATGTTCTGAACTCCGAAGCAAGACGTTACAGCCCTGACGAGCAGATGAGCCACCGTGGCCTCCAGCAGGCTTGCTCCACTACAAGTTTGAACACAATCGCACACCACTCCTCAAACGAGCGATACCGCTCCCTGCCATGCAGATGACTGCTGACGTGATGTCGTGCCCGTTTGGGCCCTCACACCGAGATCACATCACACCGACCTATTGTTGGAAGAATGGTAACAACATGACGTAGGAATGAATTGACACTAGATGTTATTTCCGCAGCCCCAAGAAAATGGCGAAACATGGAAACCCACTCGATCATTGAACAAGGGCGCCCAACTTCGCGCTTCGCGCTGCGCGAAGCGCCAACTTCGCGCTCTCTCAACATCCCCCAGAGGAGGAGGATGAGGAGGCATCGGAGCCGAACCTCGAAGCGCGAACAACTTCGCGCCCTCGAGGGCACCCTTGTTGCAATGGGGAAGCACCACCCATCTACTGGAACGTGGGAAACCAAATAATACAGACCTTCAACGAACGAGGGGTATTCATACCGCTGCATGAGAAACAGCTCGGATGAGGGACCTTCGCGCCTCCCAGTGGCGTTTGCAATCTCGTGGGGGGAACATGACGGCCGCGCGAGAAGAACACTGACCTACTCAGGATGCAGGGGATCTTGGGGACACGCGAGGCAGGAAAGAGCGAAAAGGGACAGCAGGATAGCAGGTGATTGCTCTAAGCGGGAGGCGGAGAGCAACACCACCCTCAGAAGCACATCGGCATGAAAAACACATTCCTTCGAGCAAACGTCAACACAGTCTCCGCTTTACACGGGACGAAGACAAACATTTTTTTTAGCACGAATGGCAGGGGATGGCCAGAAAGGGCAGCTCGAGTTCCTGAACTCGCGGGGCGGCGTTTCTGGACAGGCGGGGCAAATTTCCAGCACACCCAGATTCCACTCAGAAGGAGGCATGCAGCGAGTTGCCAAGGAGGAGGAGGAGACAGCGCGGAGCCGCGTAAGACCCTGCTGAGAACTTACCAGGGTGGAAATTCACAGAGCGCCTGGACGTATTTACATCGTGCGGTGCCCTGCCTGCTCCTCGTAGGACTCCCAGGAGGCTTTTCAGCGCACGCCGGGCAGCTGTTGGCCGGCCGTGGCGTGCAGCACAGGCGTGATGGATGACACATTATCCATACGACCTGGAACCACCCTTCATGGGCCAATTCCCCACCACCACTATCATAAGTAGAACGGGGGAGAAATGAGGATGAGGCCCTCCTCCTCCTCCTCCTCCTCCTCCTCCTCCTCCTCCTCCTCCACCCTCTTCTACCCATAGTTGTGGAGGTGGAAAATCAGCCCATCATCCCTCCCCTGGAGAAATCAGTCTGTAGACCCAGTCGCGCACTAGCACCTGAGGGCGACAGCGTGTTTTGCGGGCCTCGCCGTGGTCGGTGCATGGACGGCGGGTGCAGTCTGCCGGTGCCCTGCGCACCACCTTTTTCGAAAGCTTTTCCGAAGCCAGCCCAAGTGGGACCTAGTAGTGTCACGCTTCCTGTGCTTCAGCGCGACGTGAGTGCCAGGCTGCGCACGGGGCCAGTGTCTCAGGGCTGGGCAGTCCGAGGTTGTCTTGCTCAGCCTACACCACGTGCTCTTGTCAGCAACTGGCGGGGCAGAATGGCGCTCTGGGCTCACTGCCTGAAGCACGAAGCACCGGTGCGCTGTTCAATGATTCGGCTTTTTTGACATTGCGTGGTCGGCTTCATGCCCTTGCTGGATCCCTGGCGGGTGCTTGATAGAGGCCGCCGTTCCGTCTCTCACCACCCCCACAGGGCGCTGCGGCTGGATCCCGCAGCCAAGTCTCCGCCACACAACGCCGCCATCCCCGAGCAGCTAGATCGATCTGCGTCGGTAGGCTGACCCTGCTCCCCGCACCCACCTCGCAGAACACATGCCGCTCGTGCAGGGTTGCCCTGTCGGGCCCGCATCTGCCCAAGTCGGGGAGCAGCACGCAGGAGATGCCCGAGAGCCCGAGCACCCATTGGTCAAACGACCCAGGTGGCCTCGGAGGCGGAGGGCGACCTGACGACGCCGCCGCCGCCGACGACGACGACGACGACGATGACGACGACGATGACGACGACGACGATGACGACGACGACGACGATGGCGACGACCACGACCACGACCACGGCTAGGACGACGACGACGACGTTCCAGGTGGCCTCCGAGGGCGGGTGTGCGCCTCGTTGCCCGCCCGCTGCTCCCGATCGCCCGCCCTCTCGCGAGCCTCTCCCCCCTCCCCGCCGCCTGGACGGGGCCGCCGGGTCTGCTGCCCTCCGCCGCTCCCGGATCCCGAAGAGCAGGGCGCGGGCCGGTGTCTCGTCCAGAGTCGCTCGCTCCTCGTTAAAAAACACGGCCACGACGACGTCGGCTCGTTGAACAAAAACGGCCACGACGACGACGACGACGGCCACGACGACGGCCAAAACGACGACGACGTTTTTTCGGAGCATTGGATCTCTGGGGAGAGGCTGGCCGCCCCGAGAATTGTCCGTTCCGCTGGAGGTCCGCGACACGGGCTGCCCACGCCAGTGGGGCGTGCGTGTGCCGTGGGCCCAACGAGCCTCCAATCCTGGACCTCCCCCCGTCGGATCTGGCAGAGTCCTGGCCTGCAGTGCCCTGGTTTACAGGGGGCCCTGAACCTCCACCCCCTCGAAATACAGTCGTCGTGCTACCCTAGGGGACGCCAAACAAAGAACGTCATGTGATCCAGGCAGCGACCAGCCTCGGCCACGAGCAGGTTGCCAGACCTAAACCTGAGGAACGGCCTGAAAACAAAAGAGCCCCTGCCGAAGCCAAAGCGGCACTTGTTCCAAGTCTTGGCTGTACTCGGGCGTTGCCTTTTGGGCCCTGTGGGGGCAACCTTTCGGCCCCTTTAGGGGCACAAAAGGTGCACCGTCCCTCGCCCCTCCATTTATTCTAGCCTCGGTCGTATCCCCATCCCCAAGATTGATCAGCCCAAATGCGGTGACAATCTTAGGGGTGCGCCCTCATAGACTGAGGGAATCCCTGATAACAGCATCGAGACCAGGTGATGCCTATCAGAGGGATTGGGATACGTTCCAGGCTTAGCTGCCCCGATGCGCAGCCCGCAACACGGAGCGTGGTGGCACGGAGCGCCACACGTAGACTGGCAACGTACGTTTGGCGCGAGACGTACTCCAAAACGGGGACCAGCACGTGCACAGCCAGTGCGCAGCGTGGTGGCGCGCACGTTTTGAACACGGTGCGTGTTACGTTCCAACACGGGCGTATCAGGGCAGCTAAGGTTACGTCGGGCGTGTCTTCCCACTGGCGGGCTTGGGGAGAAAAATAGCAAAGAATCAGAAAGATGCAGACATAGCCGGAAGGGTCAGAGAGAATCCCCCCCTGACTATGTTCTCAATCTCTTTGCATATCCTCCTCCCGTAGAGGGGCACGCCCGACTCAGCACGACGCCACGCCCGACTGCACGGGTGGGCGGGGGCCCCGCTGTGGCGCCCAAGGGGGGGCGGGCGCAGGGCGGCCGCAACGGGGGGGCCGCAACAAAGGGAGGCAGGCGAGCGGGCGGCGCGCGGCCTCGGCGGGCCCAGCGGCGGCGGCGCGGGGCCCGCGCGCGCGGGCGAGCGGGGCGGCCTCGGGGAGGACGTCCGCAGGCGGACCCGGGGCAGAGAGAGCGTCCTCTTTGTACCGAGACGCACGGAGACACGAGTGCTACTACTGCTGCCCTCGTCCAACTTAAATTCAAAAGTGGCGACGTCGCCCCTGCGATGTCGGCGCGCCCTTCAATGTCGATGGACGCCCCTCCAATGTCGGGGCCGGGGCAAAAGTGGTCTGACTGGGAACGACTCGGAAGATCGATGATGACCGACATTGGAGGGGCGGCGCATACAAGTACCTCGCAGTAACCGCTACTCTGTCCAGAATCTCTCCACAAACAGTTCGGCCTTGTAAGACATGTTTGATGTTAATTCTGACGAGGGTTGTAGGATGTCCTCCTTGGAGGCGCGCGTCCGACCCGAACATAGGTGGTATACCCATCTCGTAGTGTGTCGTTTCCTGAGGGTTGTGGCCTGAAAGCGCCCGCCGCGACGCACATGCTAAAAGATGTCTCGGTGCTCGCGTCGCCCCTGGGGGGGGGGGGGGGCGACGCACAGATAGTATGAGAATGTTGGGGTGACACCGATTCAAGTCCTGAGAACCTCCGCCGGCCAAGACACGCAAAACAGCCAAGGGTGCCCTCCCCAGGACGCAAAAGAACATCCGCGAAAGCACGAAGAACATCAGGGCAGCCTCCCCGAAGCGACCTAGATCTTATGCTTCGGTCTGGCCGTACAGTCAGCCAACAGTTTTTCCTTGCACGGCATCCGCATGTTGCGATGCCCGCCTTGTCGCACGACGAGCCACAAGACAGTAGATCGCAAAGCAGATGAACGTGGTTCGAATCAGAGAGTCTCCAGGCAAGCCCAAGACGCCACACGAGTCGACCTGCAGTAGACCAACTCGTCAAAAGAGCCTTGGCCTGGGAGAGGCAATACTGAGTTAACCGATCCCCATCCCCAGCGGCGTGGCCTGGGCCACAGAGGCCGATTTACCACCCTAGATGGGGATACAGGTCGTTCCCTTCGGGTTTCGAGGGGTGTATCCCCAACTGGGGTGGTAACGTGGTGGGGGTCTCGAAGGGGATGGGGATGGGGATGGGGATCGGTTAAACGATACTGAAATACATCAGAAAACAACGTACGGAAGCTTTTGGTGTCCCGCGCTTTTGGCCGTTTGGGCCTCCCCCGTGTTTACCCTTTCGGCCTCCTTAATGGGGGCGTGTCGCCGTCGCCAGAGTCCTGACTGGGACGCAAGTGCATACACACGCACACGGGAGAGGTCCAGGGGCAACATCGGTAGAGGTGCTTGACCCGTTCCCCCAGGATAGCGTCGGCCGCTTGACTCGCTTGACGGCCGAAGCGAAATCAGTGAAGCTGAGGACTGGCCTGATGAAAGCGATTGTCTTGTGGCTTCGCCAGGGGACGTCGCCCCCACGGCTCCGAACAGACGAAGGCAGATAACTCTCCATGATCGGATCCACCATTGGATACATGAATGCGTTAGCCGATGAACCTCTGGCCACAACTTGCAATCTGCCCGTCAAACAACCGATCAGGATCGCAATCACAACTCGCGGTGCACATCCCTGGGGCGGCGACATAGCCACACCAGCATGCGCAGGTCCTGACAGAGTCCGCGATCCGCTAGCGAAACGTCAAACTCGAACATGATGCTTACGCTCTTGCATGCTGCTGGACTTCGCTCAGTATCGACCAATGGTTTGTCTTCTTTCATGTGCACGACTCTGTGTACGAGTGTGCGCGAGTGTGCGCGGCGCTCGGAGGGCACTCAGCGCTTGGCGGCGCTGGATGCTAACACATTGTAATAATACAACGAACGTGCAAACCTCAAATTCGCATGTCATTTCTTCCGCGCACGTTCGCATGCACATTTCGCCGGCGATCGGAGCGTTGTAGACGTGCGGATTCGCAATTAGCTTACGCTCGAGAGCGCGAAGCAGCGTGCGAGGCCAAGCGTGATGAGCCGGTAGCACATCATTCATGCCTGCGCCTCTCCAAAGATACGCGTGCAAGGCAGAGACCAATCCTATTCTATTCGCGACTCCCCCGCCACGCATGCGTAACCGCACGACTTCACGAGAGGCCCAAACGCAACTGAAATACCCTCTCCACCGGTGTACCCTGCGTCCTGGGGTCTCCGTTCCACTGCGATGTCCCCCCCCAACCTCCAATACACACATATATATACATATGTGTGTAGGTATACAGATAGGTAAGTAAACACGCATGCACTTTTTATTTACACATCTGTATACACACATCTGTATATATGTAGCTCTATTAATACATATATATATATGTGTATATATATATGTACACATATATATATGTATAGGAGGTGAGGGGGTGAGATCGAAATGGAACGGAGAGCCCCCCTACCGGGAAATCGGCTTCGGTTTCGTGCTCGTGCGTGCCGCGCGTGCGGGCGAGGCGAAGCTGCGTGGGCGGGCGAGAAAAAGTCTCCTGTAACTGAGGCGCGGCCGGACAAAAAGTCTCCCTTCCGGCAACGGGTGCCCCGCGGTGTCCCGCCGGTGTCCCGCTCGGGGGCCGGTGGCGCGCGGTGTCCCGCCGGTGTCCCGCCGGTGTCCCGTCGGTGTCCCGATGATGATGATGATGATGATGATGATGATGATGATGATGATGATGATGATGATGATGATGATGATGATGACGATGATGATGATGATGTTGAAACTGATGATGATGATGATGATGATGATGATGATGATGGTGATGGTGGTGATGATGATGGTGCCCCGATGATGGTGATGATGATGATGATGATGATGTTGACGGTGTTGATGATGATGATGATGATGATGATGGTGATGGCGGTGATGATGATGGTGCCCCGATGATGACGATGTTGATGATGATGATGATGTTGCTGATGACGACCATGGTGCCCCGATGATGATGACGATGTTGATGATCCTGATGATGTTGATGATTATCAGATGATTTGACGATGATGATGAAGATGATGGTCCCCCCATGCTGATGATTATGATGATGGTGCTGATGATGATGCTGTTGATGTTGAGAGTGATGATGATGGTGTCCCGAAGATGATGATGATAATGATGATGACGATGATGGTGTCCCGATGGTGCTGATGTTGATGATGAGGATGATGATGAGGTGATGCTGATTTCGATGATGTTGGTCCAATGATGGTGATGATGATGCTGATGTTGATGATGATGATGATGGTGTCCAGATCATGTTGATGATGATGATGGTGATGACGATGATGGTCATGATGATGGTGTTCCGATGATGATGATGATGTTGATGATGATGTTGCTAATGATGATGATGATGATGATGGTGTCCTGGTGATGGTGATGATGTTGATGATGTTGTGCATGATCATGATGATGATATGATGAAGATGAAGGTGCTCCGATGATGATGATGGTGTCCCAATGATGATGATGGTGATGGTGACGATGATTGTGTCCCGATGATGATGATGATGGTGATGGTGATGCTGATGATGATGGTGATGAGGTGATGATGATGATGGTGTTCCGATGATGCGGATGATGGTGATGATGTTGATGACGCTGGTGACGATGATGTTGATGATGCTGATGACGTTGATTGTGATATCGATTGTGATATCGATTGTAAGATTGGTAGTTAGACCGAATGTGAGATCGATTGTGCGATCGATAGTGGGATCGATCGTGAGATCGCTTGTGAGATCGATAGTCAGATCGATTGTGAGATCGTTCAAATGAAATAGATCGAGTGAAATCGATTGTGAGATCGATCGAGTGAGATCGATCGATCGAGACCGATAGCGAGATCGATAGTGAGATCGATAGTGAGACCGATCGAGTGAGACGTTGGTTCCTCCCCCCCCCCGAACCTCCTTATCACCCGAAGGGTGGTCGTATAGGTACATACATACATTATGTGCCATAGCGAGGCCGATAGGTAGTTAGCGAGGACGTCCGTGGAGAAATTTGTTTAAGGGCGAAGTCATGACAAATGTTGCTCCCCCGTCCGTCCGTCCGTCCGTCGTCCGGCGGTGGCTCGCGGTGTCCCGCGGTGTCCCGTGGTCTCCCGTGGTGTCCGCCGTTGCTAGGGCGAAGCCAAGACAAATGTTGCTCCCCCGTCCGTCCGTCCGTCCGTCCGTCCAGCGGTCGCTCGCGAAGTCCCGTGGTGTCCCGTCGTGTCCCATGGTGTCCGCCGTTGCTAGGGCGAAATCAAGACAAATGATTCTCCCCCGTCCGTCCGTCCGGCGGTGGCTCGCGGTGTCCCGCGGTGTCTCGTGGTGTCCCGTGGTGACTCGTTGAGTGAGATCGATAGCGAGATCGATGGTGAGATCGATAGTGAATTCGATACTGAGATCGATGTGGTGACCCGAGGTGTTCTGTTGTCCCAAAAAGTGGAATCGATAGGGAGATCGATAGTGAGAGCGACAGGTGTCCCAAGGAGATCGATGGTGAGATCGATAATGAAATCGATACTAAGATCGATGTGGTGCCCCGAGGTGTTCTGTGGTGGCCCGTGGTGTCCCAAAAAGTGAGATCGATAGTGAGATCGACAGGTGTCCCGTGGTGTCCTGTCGGTGTCCCGTTGAGTGAGATCGATAGTGAAATCGATCGTGAGATCGATGTGGTGTCCCGAGGTGTCCCGTGGTGTCTTATGGTGTCCCGTTGAGTGAGATCGATAGTGAGATCGATAATGAGACCGATGGTGAGATCGAGAGGTGCCCCGCGGTGTCCCGTGGTGGCCCGTGGTGTCCCGTTGAGCGAGATCGATAACGAGATCGATAGTGAGATCGACAAGTGTCCCGTGGTGGCCCGTGGTGTCCCAAAAAATGAGATCGATAATGAGATCGATAGGGTCAGATGTTGGCTCCCCCCCTCCCCCCCCACAACCTCCTTATCACCCGAAGGGTGGTCGTATATATATCTATATATATATACACATGTATATATATATATATATATATACATATATATATATATGCTTATCGGAGTTTGAGGGGTGAGACCGAAGTGGAACAGGGAGCCCCCCATTGGGAAACCGGTTTCGGTTTCGGGTTCGCGTCGTGCGTGCGGGCGAGACGAAGCTGCGCGGGCAGGCGAGAGGAACGACTCCGCTGTGGCTAATGCGGCCAAGAGCCGTTGACCGCCCCTCCCCCCTCCCTGGTGTGCGGGCGGTGGCCGGGTTGTCCCGCCGTGGCGTCCTGTCACTGTCCGCCTCTCCCCCGCGTGGGCGAGCGGTGGCCGGGTTGTCCCGCTGTGGTGTCGTGTCGGTGTCCCGTCGGTGTCCCGTCGGTGTCCCGTCGGTGTCCCGTCGGCGTCCCGTCGGTGTCCCGTCGGTGTCCCGTCGGTGTCCCGTCGGTGTCCCGTCGGTGTCCCGTCGGTGTCCCGTCGGTGTGCCGTCGGTGTCCCGTCGGTGTCCCGTCCGTGTCCTGTCGCTGTCCTGTCGCTGTCCCGTCGGTGTCTGGTGTCCCGTCGGTGTCCCGTCGGTTTTCCGTCGGTGCCCCGTCGGTATCCCGTTTTGTGTCCCGTCGGTGTCCCGTAGTGCGACCGATAGGAAGATCGATAATGTAAACGATAATTTGATCGATAGCGAGATCGAGGGATCGATAGCGAGATCGATAGTGAGCTCAATAGTGAGATCGATAGTGAGATCAGTAGTGAGATCGATAGCGACATCGATAGTACGGTCGAAAGTCAGATCGATAGTGAGATCGAGGGTGAGATCTATAGTCAGATCGAGTGGGTGAGACGGTGGCTCTTCCCCCCGAACCTCCTTGTCTCCCAAGAGTGGTCGGACAGGTGCATACTAGACATATATATATACACATAGAGAGAGAGAGAGAGAGAAAGGGAAAGAGGTACCGGTCTCGCTATCTTCCATCGGGGCAACCCTTGCGACAACCAGCACACATTCTTGCATGTTGGCCAACATCTCGACATGCCTTGGGAAATGCAGCGTATCTTTTCGCAGACATGCATCGGGACAACCATCAGGATAGCCACCGAGACAACCGTCAGGACAACCTTCGAGACAATCATCGGGACAACCATCGGGACAACCTTCGGGACTACCATCGGGACAACCATCGGGACAACCATCGGGACAGCCATCGGGACAACCATCGGGAAACCCATCGGGACAACCATCGACCATCGGGACAACCATCGGGACAACCATCGGGACAGCCATCGGGACAGCCATCGGGACAACCATCGGGAAACCCATCGGGACAACCATCGGGACAATCATCGGGACAACCATCGGGACAGCCATCTGGACAATCATCGGGAAAACTGTCAGGACAACCTTTTGGACAACCGCCGAGACGACCATCGGGACAACCTTCGAGATAACTATCGTCGGAACCATCGGGACAACCATCGGGACAACCACCCGGACGGCCGTCTGGATAATCATCGGGAAAACCATCGGGACAACCGTCGGGACAACCATCGGGACAACCATCGGGACAACCATCTGGACAATCATCGGGAAAACCGTCGGGACAACCTTTTGGACAACCAGCGAGACAACCGTCGGGACAATCTTCGTATCGTCAAAACCATCGGGACAAACGCAAGACAACAACGGAACAACCACAAAACAACCACAAAACAACCGCGGGCCCAAACCGTCAATATGACGGGGGTAGATCCTTTTCTGCGACTTCGCCCTAGCAGCGGCGGGATCACTCCTCTCGCACGCGCATGCAGCTTCGCCTCGCCCCTACGCACAGCACAAACACGAACGCGAAACCGAATTCCCTGTGTGGGGTCTCCTTTTTACTTCGATCTCACCCCGAACCTCCGGTACACATACACACACATATATATATATATATACACACATACACACATATACTGGTCGTCTGTTATCTGGGACGTTGTTTAATGTCTTCCGGGGCCGCACCCCCCCTCGCCACGTACGAACATGGGAGGGCTCCCCCTGGTGGTGTGGTCCCCCCCTCTCGCTCGAGAGATCCCCGATCCCCAGCTCGGGGAGGCATCGTGGACATCCTCGCTGGAGGTGGCCCCCCTGGCAGTCTTGGTGTCGTTTCCCCTGCCCCCCACCACACGCGTGCTTAGAAAAATCGCTTCGTCAGAAATTGTTTTCCGAGGCCCGTTTCGGCCTCCAAATGGCAAGGATGGCCTCCAGGACGGCTTCTCAGACAGCCAAGACGATGCCAAAACGGCTGCAGACGGCGCAAGGCAGCTCAAGAGGCTCTGAAGACGGTCTCAAGACGGCTCGAAAGGCCTCCAAGACAGCCCAAGGAGGCTCCAAGAGGCCTTCCAGGAGAGCCCCCCAAGAGCACTCCAAGATGCCCCACGGATGCGTTCCGAGCGGCTTCAGGGGGGCATCTTGGAACTCTCCTGTTGGCCTCTTGGGAGCTTTTGAGGGCCTCTCGGGGCCCTCTTCGGCGCCGGATGCCTCTGGAGCGCCTCTGGGGAGCACGTTGGGGCCTGCTCGGAGCGTCTTTGGGGCCTCGGTGGTGCCTCGTGGGGGGGCCTCTTTTGGCCTCCTGGGGCCGCTTCGCACAGGTCGGAACGCCTCCTGGAGGCCTCTTGGAGCTCTCCTGGGGGGCTTGTGGAAGCCTTGGAAGCGCGTCGGGAGCGGAAGTGCGAGAAAACAGAAAACCATTGACTTCCCTGAGGATGTTCAATGGTTTTGGAAGAATAGGTTTTGCGCAGCCAGCTGGGTCAAATGTGCAACCTCAATTCTGGTCTCCCACGTCCTGCTCCACCCCTGCTCTTCTTGACCTCCCGCCAAGTCCGACCCCACCACCTATTATCTCCACGTAGTTCAAGTCTCTGGCTTGCAGACCCGTCCGCAACTCCGCGTCAAGATCCCATCAATGTCTTGCCTCGTCCTGCCCCTCTACTCACCCGAACATGTTACTTCCCTTTGTCGACGCCATCTGAGTCGTCGTCCGCGGTGCGTCCGCGTCCTGGCAGTGGCGCGGAAGGACCAAGATGTCCAAGGCTCCTCGACATGGACGGTGACCTGGTCCAGCGCTGCTACCGCCGCGCTCCCCGCTGCCACCACGCTCCCCGCTGCTGCCGCAGACGTTGAGACTTACGGCCAGACCCGAGCCAGGCAGCGAGTCCACACAATGGTCGCAGTTGACGACGCTGCTGCTATTGCTGCTGACGCCACCACCGCCGAAGGAAGAGGCCTTCCCCATCTGCTGTCATAGAATGTCGGTGCTGATGGGGGCAGGAACCAATTGATCCACTTTTCTGCGCTGCGCAACTTTGCGACGCCCCCGAGGTCTTGAACAGGTCAGTGGAGCCTAAGCTCAGAAAAGCCACCCCCCGTGGCATGGAGCGACGCCAGAATCTACATCGCAGTAGGGAAACGTCGCAAATAAGGCACGTCGGACATATCATAATGGAGCACGTGCTGTACCGACTAACTCCCACACAAGTGCTGCTGACCTTCCTCCAGAAAGCTCCTCCTCTTCTTCTTTTGGCCATCGGGATCGAACTCAAAACCTCTCACAGGGCACATTCTGACGATGACATCGAAGCGAACCCAGCTGTGACCGACGAAGGCCCGCAAGGATGTCTAACGGCCCAACGAAAAGGCAGAAACATACAGACTGGAATTTTTGCTTAGCATGTCTCGGTGGCAGCCTCGGCGACAGGCGACGCCCTGCAATGCAAGACGACAGCGTGTCGCACCGCCCCGCGGGGCAGGACACTTCGAAAGGCTTGGGTCGCTGACGCCCCGCAGCTGGGACGCGGCTCGCGTGTCGCGCCGAGGCGTGGCGGGCCAGAACGGGCGGCGCGACACGCCAGGCAAAAGTTCCCGCCCGCAGGCGTTCCTCCTGCACCTCTTCTCCCTGCGGCTAGCTCTCGGGCCACATCTCGAGTCCCACACGGCGAATACAGGACGACTCGAAGCTGACATGAAGCACCTCGACGAGGCACAGAACGATGGACAGCTCTCCGGCTTTGAACCCCCTCCGAATTGCGGGGCGGGCAGGACCGTGCGGCGAGCCGGCTTGAGACACCACTTCGTTTGATCTTCGACGGGCCCCGAAAGTGGAGAAAGTTGCGCGGCTGCCAGCGTCTAGGGGGGCGAGCTCTCATTTGGATCCGCCCAGGTCGCTACCCCGCTGGGATTCCCAGGGGCTCACGAAAATGGCGACAGTTGCGCGGTTGAGGGCGCCAGTGGACGCAAGGTTTCGTGGAGTCCTCTCGCTTCGCGGGGTGCACGTCCGGATTGCGGATTGCGCGGGCGTTTGGTGCGTTTTGGAAGATGCTCGTCTTTTCTATGGGCATCGACTTCATGAGATTTGGCTGACTTGGGACTGCCCCAGGCCGTCTTCGGGCGCGCAAGGGTCGCATGGATCCTTCGAGGGCCGTCTTGAGGACCACTCTGGGCCCAGCTATGCAGCGATGTGAACGACCTCAGAGGAACGCGCGTCGAGCCAGGTGCAACATGTCAACGTTCGGTCGGAGGGCCGCTTATACAAGCGTCGCACATGCACGGATGACCAGCTTGCGGAGCTCTTCGATGAAGCTTCCGGTGCGATGCGCAGGGGCGTTCTCGAGCGCCTCACGCGTGCTTCTTGGGGACCTCTTGGCCTCGGGCGGGGCTTGTCGGGAGCTCTTTCGGCCCTCGTGGGGCCATGTCGGTCCGTTTTTGGGTTTCTTGGCGGGCTTGGAGCCCGTCTGACTCCTCCAGAGGCCGTCTTGGGGGCTTCTCTTGGCCGCCTTGCGGCGTTCTTGAGGTCCTCTTGGGCTGTTTTGGGGGCCTCTTGGACCGTATTCCGGGCGGTGTTTGGTCGCTCTGGGGCCGTCTTGGGGCAATTTGGGCTGCTGCTTTGGCAGTCGCTGATTTTTGAAAGTCGACGCGCGCGAAAATGTTAAAATCTGCCAAACCCAATTGGAAATCTATGTTTTTTGCCTCTGAGGGCGCTGTTGTGGGCACTCTTGGAGCCCCTTTTGGGCCGTCTTGACGGCCTCATGAGCTCTGCATGAGCCATTATGGGCCGTTGCGGGATTGTCTTGGCCAGCCCCGAGGCCATCCGGGGCAATTGTGCAGCACCCTAAACCTTCCAAGAGGCCCCAGAGGCCCAAATCGTCCATTCCCGATTGTTCTTTTACAAATTCTGAGAGCCCGAAAAAGGGCCACCACGGTGGTAGGGCGGAGTGGCGCGACTCCAACGGGGGGGTTAGGGGGGAGACATAATTATGTAAAACAATACCACATGTGCCAGTTATACAGAGCTTGGATACCTTGGATACGTTGCATTATCGCCTCCGCAGAACACGCCACTCTGCAAGAGTCGACAGCTGCCCCGTTGCCAGCGCACAAGATTCCAGTCGGATCTGTGCCCCCACAGTGGCCAAAAGTGCACAGTTGGCACCGCCCAGGGAAAACCAGGTCCATATCGGGCTCCAGCAACCAACCACCCATCCCGCCAGACCATCCAGGATCTCATGGAAGCGGCGACATCTTCACAATTGGCAACGCCCATGGAGGACGAGGCGTCATCTGGATCCGCGTACCAAGGCCCGCGCCTGGGAGGACCCCCCACGACTTCAAAAAATGGCGACAATTTCGCGGTTGGCAGGCCCCCCAAGGAGGGCGATGCATCACTTGAGTCTGCGTGCCACGGCATTTCGCTGGACCCTCCAGGGATGAGACAGGTGAGAGGGGAGGGAGGAGGAAAAAGAGGACCAGCACGCACTTGGATGATGAGTTCGGGCCACCTGTCCACTAGGTCGGGGCGGCCTCCTGCTTGGCTTGTGCTGCTTCTCTGAGCAGCTGGGCCAGCGGGACTGGAAGGGAACCGAAACCAATCGGGCTGGCCGCGGCACTGTTGGGGTGACGGCCCGACCGCGCCCGCTACAGCTGCAGCTTAGCCCCAGTGTGGGGCGGCCTCAACAACTGCCAGATAAACCTCGCGAGTTGCCTTCCTTGAGCGATCCGCGTGAGTGGTGCACCAGGATGCCCGTTTGCTGCTCCAGGTGCGCATCGTAGAATCATTTGTGTCCAGGACAATCCATTGCCTGGCGCCGCTCCTCCAATGCTGTGATCGAGCAGACGCGGATGCGGCAAATCGTGCACCGGCGCTGGCCCTTGACAGTCGCCCAAACGTGGGCCCACGGGGTATTTCGAAGGCCCTAGGGGGGAGGAGGAGCAGGAGGAGCAACAGTAGGCGGGGCCCCAGTGCCCCAGGAGGCCAGGGCCGAGGCAACCCCCGAGGGAGGGGAGAGGCTCTTGACGGGCCTGGCCAGCGCCCTGTTCCTACGAGGGGCTATCGCAGGCCACTCTCCAGGGGCTTTAGCAGCATATCAGAAGTAGCTATTCAGCAGAGCCGTGTCAATCTCTGATACTGCTCTGCTTCGGCAAGACTGGGTTGACTGCCGAGGCTCGCGGCGGCCTTGGCAACTCTGTCTGCGGCATCGCTGCCGCGCGCTAAAGAAATGCTCCACTGTCTGGGGCGGGGGTGTGTAGATTCCGGCGAACCTGGACTCTCTGGAATCTGGGGCCGAGGTTGCAAAATCCTCTGCCCGCGAGCACGCCAAATCCGGGCCACCCAACTCTTACGTGGGTACCCGTCGCTGTCGTGCATCTGGAGCACTTCTTTGCAATCCAAATACATATCTTATATTCTGGGGAGACAGGCGGCCAGCCGCGACGGCCGCGTGATGTTCGGCAGCACCAGGGGGGTTGGGATCCCAGGGCTCCGGAGCGACCGCTAAACGTGGCAAGCTCTTCTCCGTCTGCCATGCAAACAACAGCAAAACCAGCAACATTGAAATTGTAGTGCCTGCGGCGCGCGCAACTGCCATCAATGGAGGCGTCTCCCTTAAAAGCGCCCTCAGGCCCCATTGGAATCCAAACGCCCAAACAAAGCAGATTCCAAACTGGTGCCAGGCGGCGGGCCCCCCGAGAGATTGGGCGCAAACTGGGAACCGAGGCGGAGGGGGGAGATGCTCGGGATGGGGTCTTTCAACCTAGGAGCCCCCCCCCCCCCTGGCGACATATGATCTGGCGTTCTCGGTCCTGGGGCACTCCAGGAGGCGATGCTGATGGTCGTCTGACTGCAGGGGCATCCGTGGGGCTCGTCGTATCCTGCAGCTCAAGCAAGTTCCATAATCCACACACACTCTGGGTGGCGAATGAGAGGAGGGCGCCGCGCTACTGCCTAGACAGACCTGGCGAGCCGAGCACAGAGAGGACGCTGAGACCTGAAGCTGCTCGCCTGGATGGCCCATTTTGGCGGCATCACGTTCAGCCAACTGATCGCGCCCAGCAATTTCGAGGAGCTTGGACACGCGCGCCTGGGATGTTCCTGGGAGGGGGTGCTCGAGTCCTGCGGGCGACAAAAACCTGAAGGGGCCCTGGAAACTCGGTCCCACCCTGGCCAGAGAGGCGCTGAGTGGGCCCCTGCAGGAGCCCAGTTTTTGGCAGCCCTCGGCAATATCGCTTCACCCTGCAAACGCAACTGCTGGAGACTAACGACAGCCGCCCCAAGGCTGGCGCTAGCCTCCCAGACCAGAAGGCGCCACAGAAGGGCTGGTCCTAAGCCAGCTTTCCACAAGGGGCCCTGGAGGATGAGGAGGGCGAGGGCGCGGCTCCTAGAGGCGCATCTCGGGCCTGCTGCCGCTAGATACCGCGCCCCGGCCGGCAAGCATCGCGTCGCTGATGCCTGCGACCTCGACTCCGCCAGAGGTGGCAGCGGCCAGACCTGTATTGTGCAGCTTCTCTCCATGTCCTCCAGCGTGCTTGATCGCCTCTGCGGGCCAGGCGTTTCTTGATCTTCTGGAGGCGCTCGGCGAGCTTGCGATATTTTCTGAATCTCCACTGGGGCCGTCCAGCCTCAATTTCAATGCCAGGATTGGGCCCCGAGCATCCGTTGAGGGCCCGGCGAGCTTCCCGAGGGCCTTGCGTAGCTTAGCTCCGATGTCTTGGCTGGAGGCGAGGACCTGGCTTCTCTTGGTGGCGATCTGGCACTTAAACTCGTGCGCGATGCAACTGGCTCAAGCACGAGCGGCAATATTCAACTGGCCGGCGACTCAATCGTAGCTTTTGCATGGCACCGCAGCAGCAGGTCATCAATGAACATGGCGAGCCTGACGCGGCTGCGCCCTTGTCCACTGGCCGAGCGGGGCGACAACGAACATTTGAACGAAATACGTAGCCCACCCACACCCGGCAATGAGACCCCCTCGCAACGCTTCCCCGACACTGACGCACGAATTTTGACGAGCAGCATACCTCGAGCTCCCATACTGATGGTAAAGCAAGCAGCACTGAAAACCCGCGGCAGCGGCGCGCGTGGCGAGGCATTCTCTGTCAACATGTTCGCGGTAGTTAGCTAGGCCCCAAAGAACTTCAGCAGGGTGGCGGGGGCCATCCTGACACGCGGAATATTCGCACTCCAGGGATTGGGCGCGCACGAACTCCAACCAAGAACGCCCCGCCTGGCGTGCAATGCACGGCGGTCTGCGGTGCAGATCCCACTCGCCGGCCGCCGACCGTCGCAGTCGGGCCCAGACGCGATAGAGGGCAGGAAGCATGCCAATCGACCTGGAAGCTGGCTGGGACTGCGCTGCGTCCGGTTGTTTGAGCTAGAGCACCAGGGTGGACGGCACCTTGCAACTGCGATCGCATGTGTCCGATCTGCCCAATAAGCTCGATAATCCTGCAAACTAGGCCCGCTTGCTCGTCGTCGAGCACGGCGAAAAGGCGCGGGCGCACTCCGCCCCGGGCATAGCCGTTCTACGAAGAAAGCTTCTGGAAACCTTTCGCAAGCTGGAAGGGGGGGCGGGCCCGGGCGCCACCCAGGCATCCGCAAGGGGAAACCATCGACGAGGGGAATCAGGATGAACGTCCAAAACCTTGGCGAGACGGTCGGCCTCAACCTGAAATATCTGCTGCGGGCGCCCAGAAGAACGCTGGGGATGCGCGGCAGAAACAAGCTGAAAGGCTCCGACCTTTTTTCGTCCAACTGTGGGCCCATCCCATACATCCTTTCATATAAGACTGAACCCAGTCCCTCCATTCCTGCCCAACCGTGCTGCGCTCGGCGGCAAACTCTGAGTCGATGAGATTGCCGACTTGCTCGAGCAGCTCATCTGACATCTCGATGCCCAGCTCTGCGTTGAGCTTCTGCGCTTGAAAATCTTCATGCAAGCGTCCTGCGGCTGCGCGAACTTCCTGCTGCCCCTGCGAAAGGGCCGAAGAGGTACTAGAAAGCTCAGGGCTGTCCTCGAGGCGGTCGAGGGCACCCCGGAACTCCTGGAGGTCCCCGTCCTGGGTGCTGCGCCGAAAATCTGGCAGCCAATTATGGGGCCACCTGAGGGGCCTAGAGCGGGCCGTCGAACACTGACGCCCTTGGGAGCACAAAGCTTTAGCCGAGACAGAGTGGATCTGGGGGGCGGGGGGGCTCTGGGGGCCTTGCTGGGCCTGAGGGGGGCATCTCTTCGCGATAAGTGCGTGCTCTAGGTCCTGGGCGAGGGCGACGCGCACGTGGTGCAGGATGGGGGGGCGCTGCCGGTCGGAGAGGGGCTGGGAGGCATCTCCGAGAAATTGGATAGCGTAGTATATAGTGGCAGCAGTTTGATGCCATCTGACCTGCGGGACCAAAGGTCCCATGGGCACCCCCGATGAGCGTCGGGATCTTGAAATCGACCTTCGTACGCAGGGCCACGGTAACAGGGCGGTGGGGCGAGAGAGGATAGGACACCAAAGTACGCGGTCTTCCAGCCAGGGCCCTACAGCCTGGCTGTGGAGGAAGAAATCGAGGGTTGACTTCGTCTTCTTGGTCCTATAAGCGGCGACGCTGGGTGCCGCTACCTGCATGGTAGCACGGGCAAGGAAGTCTGCGCCCATATGGAGTCGCTCTGGCGGTAGGTTGAAATCCCCAGCGACAATGGGGGGCGTGGCAACTAGGTCTTGGATTTGGCCGATGGCGGCTAAACTATTCAAATGGGTCCCGCAGAGACCCTAGGAGGCAAGCGGCTTCAGAATAAGCGCTTTACAGACCAGGAGCTGGGAGCCGTGGCGCATCGATGACAACTCCAGCTCGTCTGGACCTGTCCGTCCACGGAGGCATCCTCAGCGGCAGGACCCCCAAGTCCAAACCGCCCCGGAAGAGTGCCGCCACCCTCGAGACTAACTTACCTGAAGGGTTTTTGGCGGCAGGATAAATGTTGGCAAGCCAACCTCGTGCGAAGCACCATTGTATATGACGAACAATGTTGTCACCAGCCTCTAATCTGCACTCCTGAGCACAGATAAACTTGAAACTCTCAGCAATGCCTGACTCAGTAAAGGCTCTCACTGCTCCCCAGCACGATCCAGTGATCGTGGCGATGGTGCATGGTTTGTCAGGAAGATGACGGCGACGAAGTAGCCTCCGCCTTGACTGCTGCCGTTGCCGCCGCCGGGCCTGGCCCGCTTGACGTCGGGCCCGTCCTTGCCCTGGATTGCGGCCGTGCCCTCTGCGACTGCCTCCAGGGCGGCCGCCGCGCGCACCGGGGAGCGAGACTCGTCCATGCCGTCCGTTGTCGCGGTCGAACTCCTCGTCCGGCGGGCAGGGGGCGTGCTCTCCCGCGCACGCGGCGGCGGGTGCTGCTGCGCTTGCGCCGCTGCCTGGCGGGCCCGAAGCCGCAGCCGCGGCGCCGAAGCCAGCAGCTGCGGGAGTGGTTCGTCGGGAGCTTCGCCGATGCCTTGGAACCCGTCCGCGTCCAAACCTCCCGTCGCCTGCGCTTGGGCATGCTGCACCGCGAGGTCGCCGAAGAAGGCGGCGAGCTCCGATACCTTCGACCACAGGTCGGGCGGCGCGGTCATACCAGGGGGCATCCGCGCTGCGAGGATGCCTTGCAAGGTGGACAGGAGGTCGTCTTCCTTGGTGGCCGCCTGCATGGCAGCCTGTTTGGCCATGTTGAATTGACTCTCGAGGGGCTGGACCTCCAACTGCGTATTCTGCGTCTCTACGACGAGTTTGCGGCAATTCCCGCTGGCATCCAGGATGGTATCCACGAGCTGCTTGCGCTCCGCTGACTGATATTCGAACTGGTCCAACAAGGACTGGGCCTGCTGCTCGAGCGACTTGGATGCCAAGACCTGCGCCTTGGCCTGTTCGAATTTGCCCAACGCTGCGGTGTGCTCCTCACTGTTGGGCTTCCACTTCTTCCGGAAACTGACATGGGCCTGTGCCCACTGGATATTTTGCTTGGGGCTGCTGCTCGTCACACTCAACGGCGGTGACACAACGTAGTCCTGGCGGATGGGCTGGCCCCCGTGAGCGCCCTCGCCCTCGCCAGCGGCCTGGCTTGTCAAGCCGCTCTGGTGGGGGGGGGGCCCTTTAGCCTGCCTCGCCCGCGCCACCGAGACCGCTGGCTGCAAGCCCGCGGGTGCCGCTCTGATATTCCTGATTCTGCTGCTGCTGATTGCAACGGCCAACGCATTGCATGCAATGCTTAGCAAAAGAAGAACACCGCACCCAGCCCTTGCAGCCGCGACGTGCGCCATCGAGTATTGTGATCCCTGCGGCTGGAAGTCGCGCACAAGACCTGAGGCTGAGACATCGGGAACGTGGTGCCGAAAAGGCCGCGGGGGGCCTGCTCGAGCCCTCTCTTCCAGGGCCTGCCGTGAGAGACAATGCTGAGTCCTGCGCCTCCAGCGGTGTGCTCAGAACTTGAGCCAACGGAGTACGAGGAGGAGGAGAAGGAGGAGGAAGAGGAGAAAGAGGAGGAGGAGGAGGACCAATGTAAACCCAAGGTCCATCAACGATGTTGCAATCACCCCCCCCCCCCAAAGTTCCGTCTTCACGAGTCCCTACAGGAAGGTAAATCTTCACTGCGGGAAGTGCTCCGTTGGAAACAGCTGCCTGGAGATCTGCAACCATGCCAAACCACCATTCGTGGAACTTCGTGCTAGAACACAATTCCTGGGACATCAACGTCTCCAGAATCCTGAATCATGTCAGAACAAGAACCCTTCGGCTGTAAACTGTTAAGACGAATGTGTACGGCACGATGGCGAGAACAACATTTTGAAAAGGAGCCGCCCTGCATCCGCGAAACGCCTGCAAACGTTCAAAACAAACGTGCGTGGCACTCAAAACAGAGCCACATTTTGAAAACGGCCTACCCTCGAAACTTCTGTAAACTGTTAAGACGAAGGGGCGCGGCGTGATGTCGAGAACCACATTTGCAAAACAGCCCGCCCCTCATCGGCAAAGCCCACTGGCATATTCGAGAGCCACCTGTTGCGGAATGGGCCGCCCTCCATCCGTGAAGCCATTGCAAATCCTCAGCTTCAGGATCATAGAAAGGGAGAAGTCTCAAGCGAAACGCCGGGCCCGCCTTATCGACCCGTTTCGGAGTTCGACAAGAAGGAGCAATCGATCTGAAAAGGGATAGAGGAAAGAGGATTAGGAGGAGGAAGATGAGGGACCAAACTCTAACTAACATGCATCAGCGATGCTGCAATAAACCCTGCCATCCGAAGTCTCGTCGCCAGTAGCCACTACACACAATCTGTTTGAGTGCACGAAGCGCCCCCGTTGAAAGACGATGGCCCCTTGGAGCCCGGAGTTTAGGCGGGAGTTCCACTTTCAACGACAATTCCCCATATCCTTTGAGCTGTGAGACATGCAACAAGGCGCGGCCACCAAATCTAAAGACGTGGCGAGCAAGAACACCGCTTTGAACAGAACCTGCCATGCCTCCGTACAAAGGATGCAGAACTTTCCTGCCATGCTAGCCATCGTGTGTTCATTTCTCCTGTTTAAGCAATAAGCACGGAAACCCTGCACGCGTGTAATTGTTGCACCGCGTTGTGCAAGTTGGGGAAGCGTCCAGCGAAAACCCGAAGTTGAAATGAACGACCTTCATCCGCGCAGCGGTGGAAGGCGGACGTGAATTCGAAGACGGACCTGAAATTGAAATGAATTCGAAGACGGACGTGAACGGCGCCACGGAGAGAGGCCCAAGATTGAACAATTCGCCCTTTCAGCCGTGTAGGATCTGGACTTGCCTGCAGACGAGGTGTACGCGTGCACGCGGTCTCACGGCCAGAGCTCCATTCTGAAAACCAACCGTCCTCCATCGGTAGTGGGGAGGTTGAAGATTGAGCGCGTGCGATGCCATGGCGAAGGCCCAATTTGGAAAGCCCTCCGCCCTCCATCCGCACAACTGTTGAATGGTTGCAGGACGAGCATACGATGCGCCGTGGCGGGGGCCCCAGCTTTGGCACGACCCGCCCTCCATCTATGCAGCCGCTAGAAATGACGAGGTCCGAGACCGTTAACTGTAAGGAGGTCTCAAGCGCAACCCCTGGCCCAACCTGGGTGTGACGAGTGAAGCATGGTCTGGACATCCTCCGACGTCGCGTGTGTGTTCGCAGCGTGGCCCCCAAGAGGTACCAACCCCTTTCCTCAAACCCCTTTTGCCTCCCGGATATTTCTTTGACGGTCCCAAAACCTGGCGATGGCCCCATGAGACCGAAAACTGCAGAGCACTCTCCATCGATATATTCTTATGAACGCCGTGATGTCTGCGAGGAGGAGCAGGAGGAGGAGAAGAATAACAACAAAAAAAAGACAGTGCAAACCTCAAAAATAAATTGTTATCTTTGAGGAACGTGGCCCGCTAGAAGACAACCGTCAAATGACCCTTCATCGAGCCAGAACACAATATCAACGCCGCGGATCCACATGACAAGGACGGGGGAGGGAGGCTTGGTGGAGGTCCGCGAGCTCTCGTCGCCGTGCCGCCGGCCACCCCTCGAGTCCAGTAAGAGGGGGTGGGCGGCCAGCAGGGCGGCCAGCCTCGAAGGGAGAAGGACGGGGGAGGGAGGGAGGCGGGGGCAGGACTCCCTCGGCGGGCCGCCCCCGGAGGACCCTGGGCTCGCGCGCTCCGAGGCCGGCGGTGAGCAGCCGCTGGCGAGCACGCCGCGGGCGGGGGGCGGGCTGCCCAGGCGCGCGGCGCCGCGCGGCGGCGGCAGGGCGCCCGCCTGCGCGGAGCCGGGCGCCGTCGCGGCCACGCCGAGGCGCGCAGGGCCCCTGGGCGGCGGCGGCGGCCCCGCGAGCGCCGTGTCCGGAGCCGGCGGCGGGGACACGGGCCCGGGCCGCGCGGCGCCGAGGGCGGGCGGCAGCGGCCCCGCGCGCAGAGGGCCGCGCGGGGGCGGCTGCGGCCCCGGCTGGCTGGCGCCCGCGGCGGGAGGCGGCGCGCCCGGCCTGCCGCGGCCCGGCGCGGGCGGCGGGCTGCCCGCGCAGAAGGGGCTGCGCGGCGGAGGCGGGCTGCCCAGCTCCGCCGGCCCCGCGGCGGGCGGTGCCTCGCCCGGCCGCGCGCGGCCGCAAGGCAGCGGGGCGGCGCCCGGGCGCGCGCGGGAGCGCAGGGGCGGCGGGGGGCCTGGGCATCGTTTCGCCGAGCCCTATAGGTCCCCGCTGCCGTGGCCTTGTCCCAGATGGCCGATTTACCCAACTGGGCGGGGATATCTGACCACTCCCCCCCCACCGCCCGCCGAATGCTAGTGGCATCACACCCCCACGTTGGATGGGTGAGCCCGTGAGCCTCGCGAAGGGGATCCCCCCCTGTGGTCGTGGTGGGTTCCAATGCCAACCCCTCACATTGTGGATGTGCGGTGGTTCGTCGTCGTCGTCGGCGTCGTCGTCGTCGTCGGCGTCTTCGGCGTCGGCGTCGTCGGCGGCGGCGCTGTCGGCGTCGGCGGCGCTGTCGGCGTCGGCGGCGCTGTCGGCGTCGGCGGCGCTGTCGGCGTCGGCGTCGGCGTCGGCGTCGGCGTTGGCGTCGGCGTCGGCGTTGGCGTCGGCGTCGTCGCCGTCGTCGCCGTCGCCGCCGCCGTCACCGTCGTCGTCGTCGCCGCAGCCGCCGCCGTCGCTGTTGCCGTCGCCGTCGCCGTCGCCGACGTCGCCATCGCCGTTGCCATCGCCGTCGCCGTCGCCGTCGTCGCCATCGCCGTCGCCATCGCCGTCGCCGTCGCCGTCGCCGTCGCCGTCGCCGTCGCCGTCGCCGTCGCCGTCGCCGTCGCCGTCGTCGTCGTCGTCGTCGTCGTCGTCGTCGTCGTCGTCCCCCCCATCCAATCTGGTGGGGGGGCCTGTGAGACCCTGGGACCCATCCCATCTCGGGGGGCGGGGGGAGGAGCCTGTGAACCCTCGACCCTGGATCACATATGCCTGGTCCGTCGGGTTTCGTGGGGCCTATGCCCACCCAGGAGGGTGGACAAGTAGGGCTGAGACACACGTGGGGACGGGGACATGTTATAGACGATGCCGAGGGCCCGGGCTCGCGGCGTCGGGGGCAGGCGCCGCGGGCCCGGAGCGTGCGGAGGCCTGCGGAGCCGCCGGTGCCCCGGGCTGCACGCTGTCTGTGGCCGGCGGCGAGGAGAGGGGCCCCGGCCGCGCCAGTCCGGGCGCAGGAGCCGTGGGCCCTGGCCGCGCGGGTCCCCGCAGCAGTGGTGGTGGCCTCAGCTGCGCGGAGTCCGGAACCAGCAGCGCCGGCCCTGGCTGCGCAGGGGTCCTCAGGCGCGATGTCGGGGATCGGGGTCGAGGCTCGAGGACATGGGAGGGTCCCCAGGGGCCCCAGAGATCTGAATGGGAATGTCCAGCGACACCTGGAGACCAGAAACAGCGAAGATCTGGGGCGCGGGGTCGGGCCTATCTATTGAAGCAGCCCCTGACCTGCACACACGTTCCCGAAGCCCCCTGAAGGCGCAGGGAATCTGAGCCCCGAGATTCCCGAATGCGCGAGGGCTCCGACACGTCATTGAGGATGAGGGAGGTAGGAGACAGAAGTGAGCATCTGCTGTCACCCTCGCTCGCAGTGCCAGCGGGCGCGCTCTCAGGGAGCGGGGTGGGCGACGATGCAACGAGCAAACGGGTGTTGGGGCGACAGAATGGTACTACCGATATCACGACTCCCTGGCACTCCCTGGCCCTCCCTGGCCCTGACCAGATTTTGCAGGCGCGCCCAACCGTAGACGAGGGAAGGGTAGCAGTACGGGTCAGAGTGTGGGGGCCGAGCGGTCATTCTTTGTCCCTGGGTGCGTGGCAGAAGTGGCGTTCAGTCCGGCGGATTCTGCTTGTTGTGTTGTTAATTTCTTACTTCAGAGACAAATTGTTGCTGATATCCTCTTTCGGTGCCCATTGCGATTTTCAGTCTGAATGTTTCTCCCGTGGATCGCACCTTGCTCTGAACAAAGGAACGTCTTGCGCCTCTGACTGCGCCTCTGGCCCCCGACTTACAACTACAACGGCTCCCGCCTGATAGTTCCTCACAATTAAAACATTAAAAAGAAGCGCTCTCGCTCTCTCGCGTGGTACTTCCTCGCAGTGTATGGCGGCACCGGGCCCCAACACACAGGAATCACGCTCTCGCTTTCTGGATTGCTTCATGATTTACTTGGGAATCGCGCTATCTTGAGACTCCCTTCCGATTCATGGTGAGTTGACGCTTCAGCGACCCGCCCGCTTGACCTGGCCGCCGGGGCCCGCCCGCCCCACGTGCCCGCTCATGTTGAATGACACGCGAACATGTAAGAACGAACAATCATAACATGATTGATGTTGTTGCGTTGTCGTCGTCCTCGTCCGCGATCCGCTCGCAACCACTCCGCGATCCACCCCGCGACTCACCCCGCGAGCCGCCCGCGACACACCCGCAACCCACCCCGCGCCCTCCGTCTCTCTCTCTCTCTCTCTCTCTCTCTTCCGCAACTGCGAGATGCTGCGTATCGGTGTATACATGTGTATGATCGCGGGGGTCCTCGGGCCCCCAGCCCCCCCCAGATGGGATGGGTCCCAGGGTCCTCGGGCCCCCCCCCCCCAGATGGGATGGGGGGGTGGAGGCAGAAGAGGAGGAGGAGGAGGAGGAGGAGGAGGAGGAGGAGGAGGAGGAGGACGACGACGGCAATGACGACGACGACGACGACCACGACGACGACGACGACGACACCGACAACGACGACGACGACGACAACGACGACGGCGTCGACGGCACCACCAGCGGCGGCGGCGACGGCGTCGAGCACCAGAGCTGTCAACGTGACGCCAATCCCAGCCACACGCCACACCCACACCGCACCCACAGGGAGGGAGGGAGGGGGGGAAGGAACAAGCTAGGTGCGCTTGCGTCATATCTAACATCCTACCCCTCCCTCCCATCCCTTACCATGGCGCAGATCCCCTCTCTACTCGCACAGTCGGATGCCGAGCAGGGCAATGATCCCGAAAAGGTACGCGATGCATTGTAGAGCACGGCATGGCATGGCGTAGAAGAGCACCGCAAAGCGTAGTATGTCACAGCATGGCGTGGCGTGGCGCAGTGAAGAATTGCATCACAAAGCTTTGCAACACAAAGCATGGCATCGCACAGCGGCCCCGAACATAACATTGCATAGCATGGCGTTGAAGATCAAAGCGTAGCATGGCATAGCACGACCTGGCACTTAAGCACTGCATATCACAGCTTCAGCTGAAGGCATGGCATCGCGCAGCGGAACGCAACCTAGCATTGCATTGCATACCGTGGCATGGCACGGGAAATGACGCCAGCGCTGCAACGGGAGCACGATTCGGAACGAGCGGAAGCGCGGAAATGAGCGCTGCAGCGGGAGCACGATTCGGAACGAGCGGAAGCACGGAAATGAGGCCAGCGCTGCAGTGGGAGCACGATTCGGAACGAGCGGGGCCCGAAAATGAGGCCAGCGCCTCAGCGAGACCAGCATTTTGGGAACAAATGCAAGCGAAAACCCAACTCTGGGGAATCTTGTGTTAAAACAAAAAAAACAGTACGCGGGGGGGGCGAACACTCCCAACCCGTGGGGAAGGAGGAGAGTAGTATTCATATGGAGTAATTGTGGACCATGGCGTCACCCCGCACACACCCACAGCAACACACCACACCCACACCACATCCACAGGGGGGGGGGAGCCACCACGCCGCGCCCACGCCCACAGGGGGGGGGGGACATCGCGCGGGGGGGGGGGCCGATGGCATTAGCATTGGGGCCATTAGCATCGGGGGGGGGTCAAACCCTCGACCATCTATATATATATATATATATATACAAGACTGCATTGGCGCTTCGCGCCATGCACCTTGGCCCAGAAAGTTCGGCATGCAGGCGGGATGGCAAGGAGGTCACGCCGGTAATTTAGCGATAACTCCTTGCTGCCTTTTCCGGCATCTTCGTTATCATAATGTTATTCGTGATCCTTCCTCTATGCTTCTGTTTCTTCATTCTCGCCATACCCTGCGCATTCTCCCCATCCTCCTCAGTTCTTTTTTGCGGAGGCTCCTCCTTGGAGAGCCTCTGGGGGCCTCACAAAATTTCTCATGCTTTCTCAAGGCCTTTTCGAGGTCTCTTGGGCGTGTTCTGGGGTCCTCTGAGGGCTTCCTCGGGCCACCCTGCCTCCAACCGCGGTCTCCCTGAATGACTGGGTCACGATTTGGAATGCTTCAGAGAGTGTCTTCGGGCCATCTTCGGCCGCCATGGGGCACTCTTAGGGCCATCTTAGACCCCTGTTGTGCCGTTTTGGGGCTGTCTTGGACTGCCTGGAAGCCCTTTCGGATAGTTGTGGAGCGATTTTGCAGCCTCCCAGGCGGCTTCGGACGCCCAGAAGACCGCCGTCTTGGAGCGTGGGGAAGCCGAAAAGAGGATAACCCCACAATTCACCAAAAACCCATGGGAAATCACAGATTTTTGTCTCCTGGGTCCTTCTTGGGAGTGCTCTTGGAGGCCACTTGGGACGTTTCGGAGCGATCTTTGGGGGTATGACGGCTTCGTGGGCGTCGTCGTGGACCGTATTGGGGCTCTCTGGGGTCGTTTCGGGAGCGCGCCGACCCGTCTGGGGCCGTCTTCGGGTGCTGGGAAGGCTTGGCGAAACGCCCTGCGAGGACAGGGGGGCCGCTTAGAGGCCCGTCCGGAGGGTCCCAGAGCCCCAGATGAAGGGAGTCCGGTTTTGGGGGAAGGGGGGGGGGACGGGTTTCTCTCGCCTGGGCTTATAAAAACATTTGAAGAGGAATAAATCCATAATATATATATATATATATATATGTATTCCTCTTCTGAGGCGATGGTGACGAAGACGACGACAACGACGACGACGACGACGACGACGACGACGACGACGACGACGACGACGACGACGATGGGGACGTCGAAGACGACGCCGACGACGACGCCGACGCCGACGACGATGGCGACGAGGACGGCGTGGCCCTCCTCGGGGGCGGCGCGGCGCCGCAGCTGGCAAGGCCAGGCGTGGGCGCGGACGGCCCTGGCCTTGTGGAGCTGCGCGGCGGCGGGGCGCTGCCGACGTGCACGCCGTCCACTGCCGAGGGCACCGGGCCAGGGCGAGCCGCACCCGGCAGGGGCGGTGGGGGTCCCGGGCGCCTGACACCGGGCGGCTCGAGAGAGGTTTGCTGCTTGGGCGCGGATTGATGGCGGGGCGATGGCTGGGGGGGAAGAAGGGTGCCCTCTTGGGGCCCTTAACGGGCCCCCGTTGGGCCCGAAGCGGCCCTTTGGGGGGCCTACAGGGCTCTGGCTCTGAGCCCTCGTTGCCCCCCCATTTATGCCCCCCCATTTATCGCTCCCCACTTATCGCCGCCCGGTCTGCGCGCAACGTACCAGCCCCGGGAAGAGACACATCCATCAGTCCAGCTCGAAGTGAGCCGAGCCTTACTCCATGGGAGAAAAACCCAATTGTACGGCGATGGCCTTGAATAGGGAACCCTTGGATGAGGAACCCAGGGTCTGAACGCTGGTGGGACGCCAATTGAGGCTTGCCCAAAGATGCAACCGCCGCCCTCATCAGATGAGTCACCCTCCAGGGTCTGACGCCTCCTGAGCATCCTCCTGAGCGATCGCCTCCACCGTGTGCTACGCGTAGGGCGTCAAATCCGCAGAGAGAAA
>CAUYUJ010017430.1:100000-117500 GCA_963575745.1 Prorocentrum cordatum
GCAAGGTGATCCCCAATGCTCCTCGATGGCCCTCGCAGAAAAAAAAACACGTGTTCGAGCGATGCCAAACATCGTCACGCCGCTGCGGCTCGGTTGCTTTGACACCCCCGAGCGCCCGCGGCTGCGCGGAGACGGCGAGGAACCTGGGGCGGTGCTGCTTGGCGCTGGCAGCACCGAGCCTGCGCGAGGGGGCGCCCGGCGCGCTCTGAGACGGATGCTGCGCTCTGCCTCTGGCACGGCGGCGCGGGGGCGGTTCCTGGTAGTTTTGCAGCCTCGTGGTGCCCTCCAGCGGCTGCGCCTCGCCGGGGGCGTGCCAGGGATGCCTGGATCGTCCCGAGCGGCCACCAGAGAGCCCAGCTATGACCCTAGGTCCAAAGGGCCACGTTGTGGGGGGCGAGAGAACTGGCTCAGGGGGGAGCGCATGCCCGTCGCCCACTGGTCTGCGGTAGAAGCCCAGGGCAGGGGACCCCGGGAGGGCGGGCGAAGACGACTGCGTGGAGCTCTCTGTCGTGCCTTCCAGGCCAGAAGATCGGGATCTCAGAAGTGCTACGTCCCGACGACCTCTACGAGGCCCTGCAGCCAACAGAGGCCGCGGAGGAACCGAGTTGCCTTCGCGAACCCCCGGAGTAGATCTCTTCGAAATCGGCTTCAAGACAACATGCGCGTAGTGCTCACGGGTTTAATGAGCATGGCCTGGTGTAGCGACGGGCTGCCCTCTTCGGTGGCCATCCCGAGACCCCCAAGGAGCCACGCTAAAGGCTCCTGAAGGCGAGATCCTCTGGAACATCCTGCGTACACACGTTACCTCAGGAATCTCGAAGTGATCGGTTTGGCCTCCGGACGCCCTTCGCACCACCTCTGTTTAGGAACCCTGTGTTCAGAATGCCCGCCGAGGCCCAAGACGGCGCACCGCCCCCGTCACGTCTCCCAAGTCAGATTGACTCGAGTTGGCCCCAAGACGGCCCAAAGCTGGGCGAAGACAACCCGAGAGACCCCTCCCAGAGGTCCCCCATCAGTGCCTCCTCGGGCTTCCGACGCCTCCCGCCGAACAGATGTTGGGGGTGCTAAGCCAGTACCGCTGCTCCCTGGACCTCTCCCAGGAAGCGTCCCGACCTGGATTTCGGGGCGACTCCAGCCGTGGCGACGAGGACCTCCCAAGAAGCGCCGTGAAGCGAACCCAAGGGAGGGGTCGCGGCATCGTTGCCCTTTCCTCCTCCGAGAGGTCAACGCCTCGATCCCTCAAAAGCGAGGCCCCCTGCGAAGCCCTCCGCATCCCCTCGCCATCGCTCGGACGTCCAGTCCCCCTGCATTTTTCACCTCTGTGCGAGACTTCTTTGCTCCATAATCCCGGATGCTCCGCGATGGCCCCCGCCGAGTAACGTGCACACGTCCGAGCGATGCCGGGTCCCGCCCTGCAGCGCTCCTGAGCGCGCCCACTGCCGCGGAGGCGCCAGCGGCCCCGCTCGGACGAGGTCGGGCAGCGGCGCGGGGGGCCCGGGCCGCGAGGCGCCGGACGGCGGTGGGGCGGGCCCCGGGCGCGAGCACCTCGGTGCACCACGGCGCGACCGCGGCGGGAGGAGTCGAGGAGGGGCCGCGCGGCTGCGCATTCTTTTTAACCATGCGAACAGGACGCCCCGCGGCCGAGGAGAGAGGAGGAGGAGAGAGGAGGAGGAGGAAGAAGAGGAGGAGATGGAGAAGGAGTAGCAGGAGGAGGAGGAGGAGGATGGGGTAGGAGGAGGAGAAGGAGGAGGGGCACCCCTCTTGGAAGCCTCTAGCTCTGGAGCCCGCCCCAAGAGGCCACAGGCCTCGAACCACCTAGCTTTCTTGCTTCCTGTCTTAACAGACACCCAAGACGGACCAACGAGCCACGCTCGGCCCGAGACGGCTTCCAAGCCCCCGGGATGGGGCCCAGAGGCCCGAAGGATGACCCCAAGAGGGGCCAAAGAGGGGGAACGCGAACCGAATTGTCGAGACCACCGCCCAGCCTCCGAGACCGCCAAGAGGCCCTAAGAGGCCCCCAAGAAACCCCAAGAAACCTTCAAGAGGAGACTCCAAGAGGCAACATGACCCCAAGATGCCCAGGAGGGGCGCCCTGGAGAGCTCCGAGAGGCTCCCAGACAGGACTCCGAGAAGCCCTTTGTGAGGCTTCCCAACAAATATCCCAGAGGCCTTGGTAGGGCTGAGAGCCACTACGTGAACGGCTAAAATGAAGCCCAGGAGGTTCGTTAGAACCCTGCCCAACACGTTCGCTCACACACGTTTGATTCAGGCATGTGTTGTTCGCGTACGACGTAGATATACTATAGAAATGCGTGTGTACATGGATCCACTTGTCCATGCGAAACATTGGGCCTACATCTTCACTCCACTCTGGTCCTCTGGTCCTTCCACATCTCCCCTCTCCATCCCCCTTCCACCGTTTCCTCGCTTCGTCCTTCTCCTCCTCCCCCACTTCCTGCTTCCCCCTCCCCCCTGCCCTCTCCGCCCTCCGCCGCCTCCTTCCTTTCTCCTCCTCTTTCTCCCCCTCCTCCACTGGCCACGAGGTGCCACCGGGCGGGGGAAACCACGTCGGTCCTCGTAGGCGCCAGTGCTGCCTCGCGAGAGCACGGCCCGACGTCAAGCCGCGCGCGGGACGAGGGGAACGGCGGGAGGGAGAGGCAGCACTGTGGGTGCGTAACGAAGGTCCTCCGTCCTCCCGCCCCTCCTCTCCCCCCAGACCTCCTCGGGCCATAAAAAACTCGCACGACGGACAATGTTTGATAACGTTCGGCTTCGGGGGGCCCTCGCCCCGGGCCACAAAACCGTCAACAGAACTGCTCGAGATGAGAGACCGGCCACGGGGAAGGGGTCCAGACCGGTGGGGATCCACGTCATGAAAAAATCACGGCGCCAAGAATATAGGCCTGCCCTCCTTCACCGACCGCCCCATCCGCGAGAGGGGCTCCTTCCGTCGTCCTCCTCCTCCTCCTCCTGCCCTCCTCGCCCCCCCTCCTCCTTCCCTGCGTCCTCTGCACAGCACAGGACTGGCGCGTGCAACTGCGACAGCAGAAACCGCTGCCCAAACTACGTGTGGAAACTGCGCGCTTGCCCACCGCATGCATCGGCAAACCCCAGTTCGCGGCCAACGCAGTTTTGGTTCTTACCTTGAGAATGAAAAATCGCTCCTTAAACAGACCGGCGACTAGAGGGCGGAAGAGCCAACCTCGCAAAAAGCAACTCTGGCAGCCATGGCATGCAATGTTTCAGCCCACGAGGAGGGCGTCAGACAGGTCGGAGCTGTTAGTAGTAAGCGCACAGGACTGCTTATCCCTTGCACGAGATGACTAAAATTCGCGCCGAACGAGGTACGACCCATGATGATCGTCGAGCTCTTGTTCAGACCCCCTCAAGGAGGGTAACTCTGCGGCCCAGACCGTGACGCGCGAAGCGCCATCATCTCCGAGCCCCTGCTGGTGACCGTGGCCCAAGGGGTAGGGGCTGGAAGCCACTTCAAGGGAACGTAGGAGAGGCAGTGGATCCAGTGGTCAAGGTTGGAGTTTTCTGCATCTCGACCTCGGATGTCTATCTGGGCTGTTTGCCTTGATCAGGTCTTCGCTGCCGCCTCCTTGATGCTCCTTTTGACGCAGGCTCTGGTGTAACCTGTCACACCTGCTGCCTTCTCTTGACGTCACTTCTGCTTCCCGACGCACGCACACACAAACGAACGAACTCTTTACATCCCTGCGCGCGAGGGCGAGAATCCGTACACTTGCGCATGCGCATGCTCATGCCCTGTCTGTCTGCATGCTCTCCTGCTTGCCCGCTCGCCTGCCCTGGCCTGCCCGTCCTGGCACTCATCTGTGTGTCTGTCCGCCTCCCTGTCTGTCTCCGCTGGAATAGATGGATGGACGCGTGGATGCATGCGCACATGTACAGGAGCATGGCCCCGCTAAGGCGACTACCCACGCAACAACAGGGAGGAGCCAACACCGGTGCAGGCTGGCGCCGGCACTGCGGCATCCGGTCAGGCGGGCGACTGCGACGGTGGAGATGACTCTGTGTGCACGGCGTCCACCATGGACAAGGCAGTCCCTGCAGGCAGCAAGGGAGGCCCATACGGGAAGCAAAACATGGACAAGACGTTCCCTCAAACATAATGGGCCAGAAACTCTGACCCCCCCGCCCCACCCACAGAGAATCCTTAGTGAATGATGGAAGCGGAGACGGACTGGGAGCATCCCCGCCAGAGGCAGTCTGCGAGACTCTGGAGAAGCCCGCCGCAAGCGCCAAAGTTTCACAAATTATACAACGAGTCCGCCGCAGGCGACGATTTCTCCGTTAAACCAATGTGGGTAGGTCACGGGTGGGTCGCGGGTGGGTTGCGGGTGTGTCGCGGGGTGGGTCGCGGGTGGGTCGCCAATGGGTCGTGGGTGGGTCGCGGGTGGGTTGCACGTGGGTCGCGGGGTGGGTCGCGGAAAAGATCGCTGGTGGGTCGCGGGTGGGTCGCGGGTTGGTCGCGGGGTGGGTCGCGGGTGGGTCGCGGGTTGTGTCACGATTCGGTCGCGGGATGGGTCGCGGGGTGGGTCGCGGGGTGGGTGGCGGGATGGGTCACGGGGTGGGTTGCGGGTGGGTCGCGGGTGGGATGACGACAACAAACAGAAACAATAACACAACAAGCAGGATCCTCACCACGGATCCCCACTTCAGCCACGCACCCAGAGACAATGAATGACCTTTCGGCCCCCTCACTCTGACAACTAGCCCGCCGCAGGCGCCGATTTCTCCGTTAAATCAAATGTGGGTTGGTCGCGGGCGGGTCGCACATAGGTCGCCGCTGGGTCGTGGGTGAATCGTTGTTGGGTCGCGGGTGGGTCGCGGGTGGGTCGCGGGGTGGGTCGCGGGTGGGTTGCCAAAGGGTCGCGGGTGGGGCGCGGTCAGAGAAAATATAACCTGCGTCTAAGCGAGAGCGCGCGGAACCGTTTCCGGAGATCAACAATAGCTGTTCTTCAGAAGTAAATATTCAACAATCCGCACCGCGGAATCCCACTTCAGCCACGCACCCAGGGACAGTGGATGACCGTTCGTCCCCCTCACTCTGATACACCTTTGTTTCGCCGCAAGCAGCGCCGCTTCCACCCCCCCGACAAGATTCGACGTTCCGATAAAAAAATGCAACATCGCGAACGAAATCACGACCAGAGCCCTGGAACCCGTCTTTCTGTACCAACTTTCAAGCCAGATCGAGCTGTGCGTGCCCATCGGAGATTTTCTGACCAGGGTCCATCCAAGCCTGGGCCAGTCAGGCCTTGCAGGATCCTGCAGAATCCCGCAGGACCCTGCGCCCGAGCCTGGGTCCATGCAGCCCTATGGCCCTGCAGGAACCTGCAAGATCTGGCGCTCTGACTGACCCCCGCTTGCATTGACCACCGCCCCAGGAGCCCCCCCCACTCCCAAAAAAAACATGCTCCAAACATGCTCTAGAGAAATGCTACCACAAAACTCGTCCTCGCTCCTCGCACTATTTCTCTTAAAACTGTTCTTGAATACTCCTCCTGCATACGGGACAGGCCCGACTTCAAGGTAGGCGCCAACGCCCGGCGCGGAAGCCCTGTGACGCCCGGGTCGCAAGGTGCGTTGCGGCCGCCCTGGCCTGGACGGCCACGGCCGGGCAGCGGCAGCGACGGCCCCGGCCGCGCCGAGGACCGCGGCGGCGGAGGCGCGCCCGAGCGCGCGGAGCTGGGGGCCGGCGGCGCAGGCCCCGAGCGGCCGCGGCTCCGCGGCGGCGGCAGAGCGCCTGTCGGGGAGGCCCCGAGGCTCTGACCCCGGGCTTTCTTGGGCCCCCGGAGGCGGCAGGGCCGACTTTTCAGCATTCCCGAAACGGCGTCTCTTGAGCATGGAAGCGGCGACGCATCGCCGATAGATCGGCGACTGGCCCCCGATGGCGAGTGGGCAGGCTACTGGGCAGGGTGGGGCTGTCCGGCCCCTCTCGGCGATAAATGGGCAATTGAGGGCCGATGCATCCCCCACTGGGCCCAGCCCCCCCCTATCGTCTGCTCCCGAGACTCGGATTCGGCGGACTCGGGTTGGCCTGACGGGGCCGTCAAGAGAAAAAGCGGGAGACCCACTCTGACACTTGACGCGAGCTCCCGCTGCAGACACCCCACGAGAACTGCACCATCAAGCTTAGGACGCCCGGCAAAAAGCGTCAATCAACCCATATTTGGGGAAACCAAGAAGTACCTCTCGGACCTCTCCCGGGATGCGTTCTGACCAGAAGTTCGAGGCGAACCCAGCGGTGGCGACGAGGGCCTCCCAGGATGCCCAAAAGGCGAAAACGAAGCAAGGTGTGGTCTGGGTAACTACCTTTTCCTCCTCCGAGTTCTGGTGAACTGGAGCCCTGCGTTTGTCCCCAAGCCTGGGTTGGCGACGTCCACCACGGGGAGCGTGACGATCTCCGCGCCCATGCCGAAGCACGCGCCGGCGGGCGAGGGGGAGGGCTCCACGCGAGCGGGCGAGCGGGGCGGCGTGGGGGAGCCTGGGGGAACAGAAATGCACTGCTCCTGCGGCGAGGAGGAGAAGGAGGAAGGGGAGGAGGAGGAGGAGGAAGGGGAGGAGGAGGAGGAGGAGGAGGAGGAGGAGGAGGAGGAGGAGGAGGAGGAGGAGGAGGAGGAGGAGGAGGAGGGAGGACAAGGAGGAGAAGGAGGAGGAGGGGGAGGATGGAGAGGAGGAGGACGACGACGAGGAGGAGGACTGGGAGGAAGAGGGGGAGGAAGAGGAGGACGGGGAAGAGGAGGAGGAAGAGGTTTTTCGTTTTGCTCGCGGAGCTTCAGCTGCAGCGAAAGGCGAGCGAGGAGAAAGCCTCGACCATGGCGGCAGATACAGAAAGCAGCGGGATTATGATATCTGCGCCCCACTGCAGGGCGACCTGCAGGACAACGCCACACTGCAAACGCGAGGGTTGAGCAGCGGGGACAGAGGGGCAGAGCCCGAAAACCCAGGTGACCCGCAGGGAGATGCCCGAGCAGAGACTGGGGAACAAGATTTGCTGGACGGCGCGTGGCTTATCCCTGCCCGCAGCGCCCACATTGGCGCAATCAATAATATAGGGAAAGACATCGGGCGAGCCAGCAGCCTGATGCCCAAGGAAGAGGCGCAGACTGCATCGTGGCTTCCTTGCCACAAGCTGGATCCTGAGGACCCGCGCGGCCAGTGCACCAATCAGCAGACTTTGGAGCACTACCCGTGGCACTGGCCAAACCATGGACAGCTCGAGGAAGAGTGCGATGAAGGGGAACATAAGAAATTGAAACTCAGCCTGACCAGAGAGCGCGATTTACCCCACAAAAAATATTCGTCCAAATTGGTTTCTCCTGAGGGCCGAGCAGCGGCTACCAGCGGACACAGATCTTCCTCCTCACAGAGGGACGCGGCAACTTGTCTCAGGGACTGCCTGCCGCCATGGGCGGCGCTAACAAACTTGCCGATAGAAGTTGTAGAGGTGGGGGCACCTCCCGTACAGTCAACCCGTATAATGAGGAGGCGCGGTAAGGATGTAACGGCCTTGGAGGGCCATGTCAGCGTTGTTCGAACGAGGTCGGCCAGCGAAAGTCGCCAAGGATGGGCCGAAAGGGGCAAGGATGCAAGGGTCAACTTGGAAAGTCGTTCATCGTTACTGTGCGGGTTGACTGTCGGCACAGTGCCGCTCCTTCCCTGTACAGACGCGGAAGATCAGGCGGCTGCAGGGTTGGCCCTTCCCGAGCGCATCCCACCCTCGAACGAATGGGCATATCTCCTGAGAAAGACGCGTGACTCTGAGCGAGACAAAGCGGCAACCCCTGACCGCTCAGATTTAGCCGACCCCTCGAGAGGAAACAGCGACAGACACTGGCACCAACGAGGCACAGGACGAAGAGGCTGCCCGACTAGGGTCCTCCTGCGCGGTCACATAAGCTTGACCAGAAGCCTCCGAGGGAGGGGCAACTTCACACAAGCTGGAGCTCCCGTCGGCAATTGGACTTCCCTCGGGGGCCACGGAGCGTAAAAATCTTCGGCGAACACCCTGCCTTGTCAAGAAGTGGCGATTCGCAATAGTATTGGAATGATCGAGCCCCAGGACAGGACCAGAACACTTCCTGGGGTAAGACAGAGTCAAGACCCACACTTGTACACTTGTACACAAAGTGGACACGGTTGGCCTTACAAGAAACCTCACATACCCAGGAACCAGCGATCCAGGGGAAGCCGCATACATCAAAGACGACCTGATCGACTTTCTGGATATCGGGCTTGACATACCCTACTTCTCCGAAAGCACGAATGGCAAGGACAACTTGCAAAAACTTCATAACCAACTTGCAGAAAACATGCGTGAACTTCATACGAGGATCCGCCCCTCGAGAATTTCTGAGCCCTCTAATGACATTCCACCGTTGCTTTGGCCCCTGCGTCGGCATAATGGTTTGCAATTCTGATTGATTCCCCTTCTTCCGTCAGGTCTGGTTCGTTCAGGCTCAGGTCGACCGTAACTTTGCTCATTCCTGGTAAAAACGTGTGAGCCTCGTCGGCTGTAGCCTGTGCTATATGCCCAGCGGCAGCTTTGCGGAACTCTGCGTGCTCTTCGGGCTGAGCAGCGTAATCATCTATCACGTCAGCATAATCTGCGCATATCTACGCAGGGCCCCCTAGGCCCATCGCAGCGCCTGTGAAATCAGAATGTTCGGCCGACTAGGGAGACTGCATCAGTGGCGGGTGCGCAAGGTACCGAAACTCTCGGAAAGCATTGCAGCACCGGCCTTCACGGCGCAACGCACACATGGAATGCCTCGTGCGTGATCCGCCTATTGATATCACGCCATCCGGTAATCGGCATCGGGGATTCTGCCTTCACAGCAGCGGCAACCTGAGTCAGGAGATCCTGAGTTTGTAAAATCGACTGGGCTCCAGGCTGCGCCGTGCTCGAGAATAGGAGCGCCTGCCGAAAGAGGGATCCTCTCTCCCCCTGGCTTCCTGCCACCTGGCCGGGGAGGGCAAAACGACACAAGCGCGCAGCCTCGAAATCCATGGCGCTGCTGCGCGTGGCAAAAGAAAGCATACATTAAGCATGAAACCGACTGATCGAATACAATGTACGGTGCCAAGGGCCTTTCATGTCCATGTCCGCAATCGCCTTCCGAACCACCCTCAGATTTTGCTACGTACGAGCCCCAAGGGCTGGAAGAGAAGTGTCCGTGACCAAGCGCAGCTCCTGTTGAGATAGAACCGCCCAGGACCTGGAAAAGCGAGTGAGGTGGTCTGACGTGTCCTGGCCATTCCCCGATCCAGCGACGTGGAGAACGGTCTGTAGATCTTGCGGTAGACGGTCGCACTCCACAGATGAGGCAAGTGCAGACCCCACCATGCGATCCAGGTCAATCCGTGGCGGCTTCAGGAGAAGCCGAGAGAAAACAGGGTGAGGCGAGAGGGCGACAGATGGGGTCGGATCCAGACTTCCCTCCATGACGACCTCTTGGGCAGCCTTGCTCGGGCCGCGACCGAGCAGGAAGCAGTCGTCCAGGCGCATCCCGCCGGCAGTGGAACAGTTGCCCACGGCATCTGGTGCGACAGGCTTGCCTCAAGCGGCGCCGAAACAAAAATGAAGCACAACACTGAAGTGGCTGCCAATTGAAATCTCCTCCCACGAGGCATGCTAGTCCCGAAGCCGACGTGAACTCGCCCACGGCTCGCATGACATTAAGATTATCGCCAGAGAGCCATGCTGGAGGTATACACTTGGAACCGCAGCAGCAGCACCCCCTGGAATGTTGATCGCACGTCCTAGAGCACGCTCAAGGTAGGGATCGCACTCCCCGCGAGGATGCAGACAGAGAAACGCCTTCGCAGAAACTGCAACGCCACCCCGAGTCCGTTTTCAGAGCCAAGAAACGCAAGACTCGAAAGACTCTTCCACCTGTGACGGAGGACCCAGGCCGAGGCTTGATCGAGGTCCTCCCAACTACGCTGGTGGTGATCTTGCAGAAGCACAGCGTGAGCATTACGCGACCTTCAATATGTTTGCCCCGAACCCCCAGGCCGAGACATTGGCGGTGACAAGCGACAAAGAAATCTGATCGGGGCCATCCCGAGACCAGAGCAAATCAAACGACAAGGCTGGGGGAGGGGTACCCTGGCCAGGATCGGATCGCGGGGTTACACGGCGACGACAGGACGTAACCGAGGCAAGGTTCAAGCCCACTTTGTACGTGGAAAGATGAACTGAGATCTTCCTCCTTCGTCGCCACCTTGAGCGAAGCCACCGAACTGCTGGCCTGGCGGGAGAGGGACACGTGCGAACGGCGAGCGCGCGACGCATCCACCTCCAAGAGTGGTGTAGACGGGACGGGTCCACTGAGGCTGCTGCTGCATGACCCATGCTTGCCCCATCTGGCCACCCCATTGCGCCATTGCTCGGTGATGGTGACGAGGAGATCCACTAGCGCTAGACCTACTGGTAAAAGAAAGGAATGCTCCGCCAAGAGCTCACACATGTGAAAGGACACCTCAGCTGAGCAAGCAAACGAGGGGCACTGTTGGGGGCCGCTGCTCCCCCTTGCCAGTAATGTCAGGCCCTGAGCAAAAACCGTTACGCACATGGGCCAAAATGCGGAGGAAGGCGAGGAACAGGAGGAAGGTGGAACAAGGAGCCTGCTCCACCCATACCGCTACTCCACGGATCTTTCCTGGGGTGTGCTCTTACAAGGGCTGCGAAGCGAAACCAACCGTGGCGACGAGCGTATGGGTAATTTGCGGTGTCGGTATCCCCCCCCCCTTCCTCTGAGAGCCCGTGCTCACGGCGGAGGAGGCCGGCGCAGTCGGCCCCGGGCGCGCAGGAGACCGCGGCGGCGGAGCCGGGCCGGGGCGCGCAACGTCCGCGACGGTCGGCAGGGCGCCCAGGCGGGCCGCGCCGAGCAGTGGCGCGGGCGGCCCGGGTCGCGGGAAACTGTGCGGCGGCGGCGGCGGCCCCGTTCCTGCAGGGGGGGGGGGGCCTTCCAGAGAGGCTAAGTCCAGACGGCGTAAGCCCAGACGGAAGCCGAGCACCCCGTGCGGACTTACTCCGCACGGACTTAGCATCCTGTCAGACTAGGTCGAATCCAAACGGAATAAACCCAGACGGAGGCCAAACACTCCGTGCGGACTTACTCCGTACGAGCTTAGCATCCCTTCCGAAGCTTTGCCGAAGGCGCACGCTTTTCGGCTACCCCTGATGGGTGGCCCAAGGCAAGAGCGACCTTTGGTGCGCGAGTGTCGGGGGTGCGGGGGTGCCGGACCGCAGCGCGCAGACAACTATTTTCGCGTCGCACTCAGCCATCTGGGGCCCCACTGCGCGCACGCCGAAAGTCACTCTGGCGAAGGGCCACTGCTACGTGCAGCCCAACAAATATGAAACTGTATGTTTCCGGCCTCGGGGACCCGTGGTCGGGCCCTGTGACCATCCACAATGGATCCCGCATGACAAACGACCCCTAAGGAATGGGTCGGGACCTCTGAGACCGCAAATTAACAAAAGACATCTCGGACAATGTCTGGGATGGCAACGTCGAAGACAGCTCCATAATGCCTGCCCGTACAATGGTGCGCGTAGCATGGCCAAGGGACCCCGATACAGCTCAACAGCGTGCGTGGACGGCGCAGGGATATTGAATGTTAGCTGTTGGAGGGCACTTTCAGTTTTTACAGACAGGACATCGGGCAATCACGAAGATGTCCTGTCTAACATAAATCGAACGCTCAAGAACGACGGAACAGAACAAGAAAACACACACAAAAAACAACAACACAACAAAAAAAAACTTGAGATTCCAGGGTGTCCGCCGAAGGGACGCAAACACACGACTCCGATGGTCAGACCCCGCATGCAAATCTCTGGTTAATCTAAGAGTATTCCTTACCGTCGCTCCTGTGATTCGAGCGGCTCTCTTCCTGACTCCTCTGCGCCAGTATGTTTCTCCCCCTGGCGAAGCCCCTTCTCCCGCCCCCTGCTTTGACTGCTCCTCGCCCTGCTGCTTTTTTCTTCCTCTCCAAAACATGTCCCATTCCTGTGGCATTGCGCCATGCTCACATCGATTGTCACTGCCGCCGTCGCCGCTTCGGACGGCACGGGCGCGTTCTCCGATGGCCAAATCGCGAAGCCGTTCAGCCAACCTCGCGAGCCACGCCGTTGGGACAAACCCGCGGGCTTCAAGCGAGGTGCGGCCGCGCTCAGGCGAAGGCAGCGCGAGGCCAAGCTTTCCTGTGACCTGATCAGCCTCAGCCCTGGAGCTCGCCGCTGGTTACATGTTTTTCATGATCCGCCAGGATAACTAGCATGATCTGGCGGCCCCATATGGAAGTGGTTCCCGCTCGAGACTTCCATAGAATACAATCGCAGAAGAGGCTTCCGCCCGAGACTCCGTCCAGACTCACGCTTCACGACCCCAGAAGTGGCGACAATCACATTCGCCTGGCGAAGGACCCAACCATATGGAGTTGTGGGTACCGCCATTGTGAATATTTTCTTCGGTGAAACTCCGCGAGAGCGCGCCCACAGCGCCGGAGCAAAGGGGGGGGGGGGGTCCCCCCTTAGCTACCACCCCCCTTCCCTTCCACCTCCCCTGCTGGAAGCTCCCCCCCCTCCCACCCCTTTTCGCCTCCCCCCTGAAGCTAACCGCCCCCTCCACCCCTATCGCCACTCCGAAGCTACTCCCCCCCTCCCCTCCTTTCCAAAGGGACGGGGAGCTCAGCTACCCTCCCCTTGACCCCCCTCTGCCGGAAGCTCCCCCCCCTCCCCCCCTTTGGTTTCGAAGGGGGGGGGTCTTAGCAGCCCCCCCCCTCCCCCCCTTTCGGCACCCGGGAAGCTCCCCCCCCCTCCACCCCTTACGAAAGGGGAGGGGAGCTTAGCTACCTCCCCTCCTTTGACTCCCCTCTGCCGGAAGCCCCCCCCCCCTTCCCTCCATTTTTCTCCCCCCTGCCGGAAGCTCCCCTCCCCTCCCCCCCTTTCCAAAAGGGGAGGGGCGGGCGGCTTAGCTATCACCCCCCTCCCTTGAACTCCACCTGCCTGACGATCCTCCCCCGTCGCCGTCGTCGTTGCCGTCGTCGTCGCCCGACGTCGTCGTACGACACTGTCGTCCTCCTCGTCGTCGTCGCCGCCGTCGCCGTCATTTTCGCCGTCTTCGTATGACCTCGTCGTGGACGTCACGACGAGGACGAGGTCATACGAAGAAGGCGACGGACGACGGACGACACACGACCGATGACCGACGACGACGACCCAGAGTCAGAGAAAACGAGACCACGACCCAGGGGCCGAGAACACGAGAACACGAAGCAGGGTCCGAGAAAACGAGACCACGGCCCAGGGGCAGAGAAAACAAGAAAACGAGAAAACGAACCAGGGTCCGAAAAAAACGAACCAGGGTCCGAGACAACGAGACCACGATCCAGGGGCAGAGAAAACGCGCGAAAACGAACCAGGGTCCGAGAAACTGTCCACGACCCAGGGGCCGACAAAACGAGACAACGCGAGAAAACAAACAAACCAGTGCCCGAGAAAATGAAACTACGACCCAGGGGCCGAGAAAACGAGACAACGAGAAAACGAACCAGGGTCGAAGAAAACGCGACCGCGACCCAGGGACCGAAAACACGAGAAAACAAGAAACCGAGGCAGGGGTCGAGAAAACAAAACAAAAACAAAGACGCCGAGAACACGAGAACACGAAACAATTAACCAGGGCCCGAGAAAACGAGATAATGACCCAGGGACCGAGAACACGAGAAAACGAGAAAACGAACCAAGGCCCGAGCGAACGAGACCACGATCCAAGGGCAGAGAAAACGAGAAAACGAACCAGGGCCCGAGAAAACGCCACAAGGACCCAGAAGCCGAGAAAACGAGAAAACGAGACAGCGAACCAGGGTCCGAGAAAGCGAGACCACGACCCAGGGGCCGAGAACACAAGAAAACGAGAAACCGAACCAAAATCCGAGCAAACGAAACCACGACCCAAGGGCACAGAAAACTCGAAAACGAACCAGGCCCCGAGAAAACTGGACCACGACCCAGGGGCCGAGGAAACGAGAAAACACGAAAACAAACCAGGACCCATGGGCCGAGAAAACGAGAAAACGAACCAGGGTCCGACGAAACCACGACCCAAGGGCCGAGATCATCAGAAAACGCTTGGTTCAAGAAAACGAGACCACGACCCAGGGGCAGAGAAAACGGGGAAACGAGAAAACGAAGCAGGGTCAGAGAGAACGAGACCACCACCTGGGAGCCGAGACAAGGAGAAAACGATAATACTAACCAGCGTCCGAGAAAACGAATTCTCGACCCAGAGGCCGAGAAAACGAGAAAACGAGAACACTAAGCAGGGTCCGAAAAAACGAGACCACGACCCAGGGGCCGAGGAAACGAGAAAACGAGAACACGAACCAGGGTCGGAGAAAACGCGACCGCGACCCAGGGACCGAAAACACGAGAAAACAAGAAACCGAGGCAGGGGTCGAGAAAACGGCAATACGATAAAAGGAATCAGGGCCCGAGAAAACGAGACTACGAACCAGGGGCCGAGAAAACAAGACAACACGAACTCGAACTAGGGGCCGACGTTCTTCTCCAATGCGTTCTCTAGCGCTGCGGTGGGTTCCTGTCTGCAAGGTTTCAACCATTTTGCCATAACTCCGGAAGGGGGGGAGCTTCGGACCCCCCCCTTTTGCAAAGGGGAGTGGAGGGGGGTAGCTTGAAGCCGCCCCCCCCTGTGTCCAGACCCAAAAAGAACGGAGAGGGGGGGTAACTTCCGAAGCCCCCCCCTTGAAAGGGAAGCCCGAGGCTCACCTTCTGCTCCGGAATAGGGAGGGAGGGGGGGGATAGCTTCGAAGCTCCTCCCCCCCTTTAGCCGAGGCCCCCCTAGCTTAGGAACCCTTGAAGAAGGGAAGGGGGGGAAGTTTCGGAAGCCCCCCCCCTTTTGGAAGGAAAGGGGGGGTGGGTAGCTTGAAGCTGGGGCCACCTTTCCTTATTCCCAGCGCTGCGGGCGCGCTCTTTCAAAGAGGGCCACGAAGCGCAGCACTGGTTATGGGGGGGGACGCATGCGAGCGGTAGCACTGGGGCCGTCGGTGGAGGTGGAGCTCCCCATGGGGCCACGAAGCGCTGCACTGGGTGGGTGAAAACGCCAAGCTGGGCGTGTGGGGCGCATGCGGGCGGTCCCACTGGCGGTTTCGGCGGAGCTCCCCATGGGACCACGAAGCGCTGTATTGGGTGGGTGAAGAAATGCCAAAGTGGGTGTGTGGGACGCATGCGGGCGATCCCACTCGGGGCTTCGGCGGAGCTCCTTCTGGGTCCACGAAACGCTGTCCTCGGTGGTTGAAAATGCAAAGTTATGGTTTCGGGTCGCGCGCGGGCGGTCCCACTGGGGGCTTCGGTGGAGCTCCCCATGGGGCCACGAAGCGCTGTACTGGGTGGTTGAAAACGCTAAACTGGGTGTGTGGGGGGGGCGCATGCGGGCGGTCCCATTGGGGGCTTCGCTCGAGCTCCCTATGGGGCCACGAAGCGCTGTGCTGGGTGGGTGACAATGCAAAATCCGGTGTGTGGGACGCGTGCGGGCGGTCCCACTGGAGGCTTCGGTGGAGCTCCCTATGGGGCCACGAAGCGCTGTCCTGGGTGGGTGAAAATGCAAAGCTATGTTTTCGGAACGCATGGGGACGGTTACACTAGGGCTTTAGGCGGAGCTCCCCATGGGACCACGAAGCGCTGTACTGGGCGGATGAATATGCTAAATTGAATTTTCGGGACGCATGCGGGCGGTCCCACTGGAGGCTTCTGTAGCTCCCTATGAGACAACGAAGCGCTGTACTGGGTGGGTGAAAATGCCAAATTCGGTTTTCGGCACGCATGCGGACGGTCCCTCTGGGGCCGCCGGTGGAGCCCCCCATGGGGCCACGAAGCGCTGCACAGGGTGTGCGGGACGCATGCGGACGGTAGCACTGGGACCTTCGGTGGGGCTCCCTATGGGGCCATCAAGCGCTGTAATGCGTGTGCGGAACGCATGCGGACGGTAGCACTGGGACCCTCGGTGAGCTTCCCATGGGGCCACGAAGCGCTGTACTGGGTGGGTGAAACGCAGGGAGAAGGGAGGAGGGGGCCACGAAACGCTGTACTGGGTGTGCGGGACGCATGCGGACAGTAGCATTTGGACCTTCGGTGGGGCTCCCTATGGGGCCACGAAGCGCTGTACTGGGTGGGCGAAACGCAAGGAGGAAGGAGGAGGGGGAGGAGGGGGAGGGAGGAGGGAGGGAGGGAGGGAGGGAGGGAGGAGGAGGAGGAGGAGGAAGAGGAGGAGGAGGAGGAGGAGGAGGAGGAGGAGGAGGAGGAGGAGGAGGAGGAGGAGGAGGAGGAGAAGGAGGAGGAGAACGCGGGGACCGTTAATTATTTCAAACCGAGGACCCAACACCACAGGATGGTTGGGGGAACAATGGGACGACACGTCCATATCACTAACAGGATGTGACGGCCCTATGGGGACGGTGATCCTGTTCGAGACTTCCTCACGACTGGCTCAGAGATCCGAAGCTTCCTCTGGAAACCTTCGCAATTTCATGCCTCAGAAGCGCAGGTGTGACAAACATTACAAGTTTTAGACTACCCGCTCGGATTACGAACATGATCTGGCGGTCCCACAAGTGGGAAACTCCCACTCGAGATTTCCTCCCAATTCGCTCACAGGCAAAGCTCCTGCTCGAGACATCCTCCAGATTCACGCCTCACGAGCCTAAAAGTGATAAACAATTGCACATTCACGGTGACATGTTCGGGCTACTAACGTGATCTCGCGGTCGCATACGGAAGGGGGCTCCCACCCGACGCTCCCTCGAGACTTCCCAAGATTAAAGCCTTGGGGCCTCGAGCGAGAGGACGGCTACACGCTTAGGATGACCCGCCCGGATTGCTTACGTGATCTGGCGGCCGAATAGGGAGGTGGTTCCCGCTCGTGGCTCCCGTACAATTAACTCAGAGACGAGGCCCCTATTCCCGAGATTCAAGCCCCAGGACCCCAAGATGAGGATAGTTGCAGCTTCGGCATGACCGACACGGGTTGCTAAGTGGCTTTGGCAGGCCCACAAGGAGGGGACTCCCGCCTGAGACGCCCTCACAATCCGCTCAAATCTAGAGAACTCCTCAAACAACTGGGTATGTGAGAATGTGGGCATGTGTGAGAGAATGAATGATGCTGCCGATCAGGATGGGATGAAGGTAATGACTGTGATGGTGACCGTGGTTGGATGGCAATCGTGATGATGATGCTGGTCATGTTGTGACGGTGGTGATAATGACGACGGTGATGATGAGATCGGTGGTGGTGATGACGATGAGAATTCCCCACTCAGTGCTTGCACTGAAAAGGCCATAGCTGAAATTGAAAGATTTGGGGAAAATGTACCGCCGATTTTGATAGCCGGCTGGGTTTCCGGGTTCCCGGTTCGGCTTCCCGGGTTCCTGGTATTGGTTCCA